>MU725643.1:27492-57110 GCA_026770625.1 Nicotiana glauca
AAATAAAATAATAGTTCTTCCTTCATTTGTGCATTTTAGAAATTAACTAGCTGTTCAATAGGTGAATTAATCTAGTTAATTGATCATTTGAATAAGTTATTTAATTATTTTATTGGCGTAATGGCCTCCTGACCACTTAAACTTGTACGACTTTTAAAAGCCGATACATGAACTTATGCTTTTCCCATTTGAACACTCCAACTTGATGCGACAAATAATAATAAACATATTTGACCTTGACTATGCCTATGTGGAAGTGGCATAGCTGACATGGCTAAATTGTGTGCAAATCACGCCACAAAGGCGCGTGGATAGTATTATTTTTATTTAAAAAAAAAAAAAAGAGACCTTCCCTTTCCCATCGTCTTCCCTACCCACCTCTCCTTTCCTCCTCCCCTTCTAATTCACCCTCAAGCTTAGAAATCGTTGCAGCATTTTTTGACTGTTTATCAGGAACCTTCTGATGGCCGTAAATCTCCTTTATTTCCTCAACTATTTGCCAGCCAATTGGATCCCACTTTGTTTCCCCCTCCATAGCTGAGTTTGAATATTGAAATGATGGTTCTAGCTACAGAATATAGAGGTAACCCTTTTGTTAGACGAGCACGTACGGAAACAACGAGACAGCAATTCTACCATAGCCACTTCGTCCATAGCAAGTACCTTCTTCTTCTCTCTCTATCCTTGTGTCCAGACAGTCGATCTGACTGACTGGATGGGTCGAGTCCGGCCTAATAAAAAACAGCCTATTCAAATCTAAAACTAATTTTGTTTGAGCCCAATATGACGTGGTAGTAGGAGTTTTGGGAAAAAGCAATCAGAATTCGATTGAACTTCAGCCTCCATTATCGGAGCTTTATGTTTACAGTCTTTATTGTCGGAGCTTTTGTTTACAGTTCGTGCCCAAGAGGTGAAGAATAAAAGAAGGGAAAGAGAAGAAAAAAAAAATTTAATAAATTAATTTTGAAAAAGGACGGGGCCCAAAAATTGGACCTTGAACATACATGTGTCAACAAAATATGAATAAAAAGATGATGTGGCTCTATAAAATATTAAATTAAATCTATGTCAGCAGCAATCGAACAACACGCACCACCACTAGTGTTTATTAGTAGCCATTTTTTCAAGTAAAAGTGTTCAAATGGAAAACTCAAGAGTTCATATATCGGCTTTAAAAACTGATGCAAGTTTAAATGGCCAGGAATCCATTTCGCCTATTTTATTTGTTTGTATAAAATTTAGTTTAGTAAATTTGAATAAGGAAGAAATTGGGCTACATTTGAAAGATAAAATGGCCAAGAGTGCAAGATAAGGGGCTGTCATTGAAAGGGTCCAAAATGACGTAGTTTTACCTCAAAACTACATCGTTTCATTAAGTGAAACAAGATCAAATCTTACCCATCCATCCTATCTTGATCCAATGGATCTCATTCACTCCTGGCTTAGGTATTTAACCTAAAAAATCTGAAAATTGTCCTCATTTTCACCCATAATTCTTTTCTCCTTTTTCTCTCTTCTCTCTCTCTTCACTCTCTCTACACCGCCCCAGCTCCGCCCACCGCCGCCCGCCGGACCACCTCCAAACACCTCCAAATTCACATCATATAATCTCCACAACTTCCTCTTTCCATATCTCCAAACTAAATCCTTCGTAAACCCCTCAAACTCCTTGTATCTTAGATCTAAGAAACTTTTCCGTCACTTTTTTGCCCAAATTCTTAAAGCTCCAACCACTACCACCCCACAATACCGCCAGAGCTGTCACACCTCCTTTTTCACTACACCCCCGGGAGAGGGAGTAATAAAGGGAGTTATTTCCAACTTGAAGTGATAGTCGAAACGAGATTTATTTAAAGAATTCAGAGTCGCCACTTGGGAGATTTATGGTGTCCCAAGTCACCGGTTTAGAATCTCGAATCGAGGAAAAGATTGACTCTGTTTAACAGTCCACGAACCAGAAATCCTGGTAAGGAATTCTGTTAACCCGGGAGAAGGTGTTAGGCATTCCCGAGTTCCGTGGTTCTAGCTCAGTCGCTCAAATGTTATTATTGGCCTATTATATGATTTTAATACATGTTTTAGCCTATGGTTCAATTTTAACTTTAACCGCTTTATTTAATTATTTTTAAGGAAATGCAATGTCATTTAAAATATGTCTTCAACCATGTCACATAAATGCATCCGCGGCTCTCGACATATTTTATCTAATATTGTTGAGATTTGGATTTGGGTCACATAAATGTGCACCCGAGTTTAGGAAGGTAAATTATTAAAATAACGCGTCTAAAACAACTACGTATTAGCAACTTTGCGAGGGCCATGAAAATTCACTAAATGGCACGCCTCGATTTTTAAGACTAAACAAGATTAATTAAACGAGGGTCATGCAATTGTCATTTATTTGATTTTTATGCTTTTGTTATCTCCACTTTTATTTATAAAAATAATAAAAAAAAATATTTTAATAATATTAAATTATCAAAAACGCGCCTACTAGTTGCCTAGCGTTAAAATAATAATTAAGAAGTGCTTAAACTCTCTTTTTCATTACTTATTCGACGAAAAAAAAGAAAGATGATATTATAAAAATTATTTTTAACTAATGCAAGACATTAAGTAGACATTAAATCTAGGTAAGTTCATGCTAAACTTTTATGGTATTGGGTCACTTATTTTATCTAACAAAAGACAAACTGTCTTTTTTAAAGAAAAGCTCAACTTATTTTCTATTGTCATTATACCACAGATTTTAGCTCATTTGATCCATGTTGCTTAAACTCGGTAAACTTGACAGAATAAAATTTCAATCACATACATAAAGAAGAAAAGATAATTCAACTAATCTCTAAAAGATTTACATGATGATAATACTAATAAAACATTTGATCTTAAGACAAAATCAAATCTAACATGTTCCATCAAACCAAACCGGATCAAATCCTTCTCATTATCATAAAGAATTTGCAATATAAGAATTTGAAAGTTACCTGGTTTGTAGAATAGTAATATACATCAGCGCAGCAATGAAAGCAGCATAAAAATAGCAGCACAACAACAACAAAACCAGCAGCAAATCCGCATTAATACGGCCCGAAAACTCAGAGAAGAAACCCAGAAACGAACTCTAAAGAGGACTTACACTTTTTCATAAAGTTTGCAATCTAAGATTCACTCTCAAGACTTATAATTTCAGCTTACTAAAGGATGCTTCAGCTACTGATTTTGTTTTTGTTTTTGTATGTTCAAAGCAAAAATGAAATGCTCTCTAGAAGTATGATTGATCCCCGTGATGTCAGATGCAGTGTCCTCTTTTAGGTGCGGGAAGTGCAGCCTCTCAAATAGGCCAATAAAGTCTTGTTTTTGACCAATTTTTCCACAAAATCTGCTCTTAAATTCAAAAGCAAGACTTTTTTGGTTCAATCTTGTCCAAGAGAGAGTATTTCAACCCAAATCTGCTCTTCACTATTCAAATATAGACTTTTGTTCAAAAGCTGCCCAAAAGTCTATATTTTCTTACCGGACAAATGACTTTTGAGTTTGTACTCAAAGAGTCTTGAAGCAGTAAATAAACAACCAAACAAGTTACCATTTAATTTTAAGTATTTTTCACTACCTGAGTTTTATCAATACAAAACTTTTCTACTACTTCAACAAGTGAAAAAAAAAAAAAACAGAAAATTTAGAATTTCAAACTTAAAAAACTAATGCTAAAATAATTAATAATAGACAAGATAAAATCTGAAATATAAAAAAAAAAAACCAGCCATGAAAAAGAATAGGATTTTTACCATTTTACAATTCAAGTGGCCGAAGAAATAGTGGTATGCCAAAAGAGGGTGTTCGGGGAGGTCGCCGAAATTTGGCCGGATTTTGATCGCCGGATTTTCAAGGTGAAATTGGCATCAATAGCTAGGTCTTGAGGAGCTCTATCCATTGATGTAGGTATTGTGGGGTGGTAGTGGTTGGAGCTTTAAGAATTTGGGCAAAAAAGTGACGGAAAAATTTCCCAAATCTAAGATTCAAGGAGTTTGAGGGGTTTTCGAAGGATTTAGTTTGAAGATATGGAAAGAGGAAGTTGTGGAGATTATATGGTGTGAATTTGGAGGTGTTTGGAGGTGGTCCGCCGGCGGGCGGAGCTGGGGCGGCGTAGAGAGAGTGAAGAGAGAGAGGAGAGAAGAGAGAAGAAGGAGAAAAGAATTATGGGTGAAAATGGGGACAATTTTCAGATTTTTGAGGCTTTAAATACCTAAGCCAGGAGTGAATGAGATCCATTGGATCAAGATAGGATGGATGAGTAAGATTTGATCTTGTTTCACTTAAAGAAACGACGTAGTTTTGAGGTAAAACTACGTCGTTTTGGACCCTTTCAATGGCAGCCCCTTATCTTGCACTCTTGGCCATTTTATCTTTCAAATGTAGCCCAATTTATTCCTTATTCAATGCTTACTAAACTAAATTTTATACAAACAAATAAAATAATTAAATAACTTATTCAAATGATTAATTGACTAGATTAATTCACCTATTGAACAACTAGTTAATTTCTAAAATGCACAAATGAAGTAAGAACTATTATTAGTATTTTTTATGATAGGAAATATGCAACTAAAGATAGAAAATTTGAGAAAAGAAAAAAATAAAAATAAAATAACTAAACACTTAATGACTTTAGGAGGTGTTAAAATAATGCAAAAATTAGGTGTTCACAGCTGCCTCTCTTTGCTCGAGAACATTAAGAGTTTTCATGCAAAGAAAAGTGAAAGGCATAGCTAATTTTTGCTCACATATCACTCCAATGGAAGCATTTTTTTGAAAAATTTGACCGAACCTTTGCTTCAAAGGTTCCTACATATCCTTGGCTAAAAAGGAATCAGGTCAGTGTAGCTCGGGGAATTTGGTAGCTGGGACTACCATGAAGCTGTGGTTTACTGTTGTTGCTGCTGCTACTGACTGCTGACCTCCTTATTACACCATGCTAAAAGAAAAATCAAGAAGCTAGACTAAGCTATGGTCTATGAATTACAAAGGCTTATTCTCAAACTTGCTCTGCGACTGTTGTTGCCTTGTTGACTTGCATTTTCTTACAGCAATTCCTCTGTTGCTGTCTTGCACTGAATTCTTGAGATGTTCTCCCCTTCTTCGGGCGGGTACCTGACTGCTGATCCTTTAAATGCTTTCTCTTGATCATTGTCGTCTTCCTCTATTCTCCAGGCGGGCTCCTGATTACTTGCTCCTGACTTCTTGATCTTGAATGTATTCCTCAGTTCTCCAGGCGGGCTCCTGACTTTTTGATCTTGAATGTATTCCTCTGTTCTCCAGGCGGGCTCTTGACTTCTTGATCTTGAATGTATTCCTCTGTTCTCGAGGCGGGCTCCTGACTTCTTGATCTTGAATGTATTCCTCTGCTCTCCAGGCGGGCTCCTGACTGCTGAAACTTGAAATGTATGCCTCTGTTCTCCAGGCGGTCTCCTGACTTCAAAACTTGAAATGTATTCCTCTGCTATTTAGACGGGTTCCTGACTTCAAAACTTGAATGTATTCCTCTGCTATCCAGGCGGGCTCCTGATTTCAAAACTTGAAATGTATTCCTCCGTTCTCCAGGCGGGCTTCTGACTGCAACAAAATGGACAAAACGAAGAAATTTTTCTGCCCCAGTTTGGTGACTGGGCATCATATTACCAGATATTAATAAGACTTTGAAAGCTAAAAATTTGAATTGTACTCCCTTTGTTCTTCAGGCGGGGTCCTGACTGGAAAACAGAGGAATACATTTCAAGTTTTGAAATCAGGAGCCCGTCTGGATAGCAGTGAAATACATTCAAGTTTTGAAGTCAGGAGCCGGCCTGAATAGCAGGGGAATACATTTCAAGTTTTGAAGTCAGGAGCCCGCCTGGAGAACAGAGGCATACATTTCAAGTTTCAGCAGTCAGGAGCCCGCCTGGAGAACAGAGGAATACATTCAAGATCAAGAAGTCAGGAGCCCGCGTGAAGAACAGAGGAATACATTCAAGATCAAGAAGTCAGGAGCCCGCCTGAAGAACAGAGGAATACATTCAAGATCAAGAAGTCAGTAGCCCGCCTGGAGAACAGAGGAATACATGCAAGATCAAGAAGTCAAGAGCCCGCCTGAAGAACAAAGAAATGCATTCAAGATTAAGTAATCAGGAGCCCGCCTGTAGAATAGAGGAAGACGACAATGATCAAGAGAAAGCATTTAAAGGATCAGGTACCCGCCTGAAGAAGGGGAGAACATCTCAAGAATTCGGTGCAAGACAGTAATAGAGGAATTGCTGTAAGAAAATGCAAGTCAACAAGGGTCGCAACAAGTTTGAAAATAAGCCTTTGTAATTCATAGACCTACGTATCCTTAAAAGGAATACGTAGGCAACGTTGTTACAATTTTTCTTTTCATTTGTTATTATTTTGAAAAATAATAATAACAAATGAAAAGAAAAACTGTAACAACAAGGAAGAAGATGTGAACTACGTTTGACCTGATTCCTTTGTAATTCTTAGATCTAGGAAACTTTCCCGTCACTTTTTTGCCCAAATTCTTAAAGCTCCAACCACTACCACCCCACAATACCTACATCAAAGGATAGAGCTCCTCAAGACCTAGCTATTGATGCCAATTTCACCTTGAAAATCCGGCGACCTCCCCGAACACCCTCTTTTGGCATACCACTATTTCTTCGGCCACTTGAATTGTAAAATGGTAAAAATTCTATTCTTTTTCATGGCTGATTTTTTATTTTTATTTTTATATTTCAGATTTTATCTTGTCTATTATTAATTATTTTGACATTAGTTTTTGAAGTTTGAAATTCTAAATTTTCTATTTTTTTTTTTTGCACTTGTTGAAGTAGTAGAATAGTTTTGTATTGATAAAACTCAGGTAGTGAAAAATACTTAAGAGTATATGGTAACTTGTTTGGTTGTTTATTTACTGCTTCAAGACTCTTTGAGTACAAACTCAAAAGTCATTTGTCTGGTAAGAAAATATAGACTTTTGGGCAGCTTTTGAACAAAAGTCTATATTTGAATAGTGAATAGCAGATTTGGGTTGAAATACTCTCTCTTGGACAAGATTGAACCAAAAAAGTCTTGCTTTTGAATTTAAGAGCAGATTTTGTGGAAAAATTGGTCAAAAACAAGACTTTATTTGCCTATTTGAGAGGCTGCACTTCCCGCACTTAAAAGAGGACGCTGCATCTGACATTACGGGGATCAATCACACTTCTAGAGAGCATTTCATTTTTGCTTTGAACATACAAAAACAAAAAAAAATTCAGTAGGTGTAGCATCCTTTGGTAAGCTGAAATTGTAAGTCTTAAGAGTGAATCTTAGATTGCAAACTTTATGAAAAAGTGTAAGTCCTCTTTAGAGTTCGTTTATGGGTTTCTTCTCTGAGTTTTCGGGCTGTTTTAACACGGATTTGCTGCTGGTTTTGTTGCTGTTGTGCTGCTGTTTTTATGCTGCTTTAATTGCTGCGCTGCTGTATATTACTATTCTACAAACCAGGTAACTTTTAAATTCTTATATTGCAGATTCTTGATGGTAATAAGAAGGATTTGATCTGGTTTGGTTTGATGGAACATGTTAGATCTGATTTTGTCTCAAGATCAAATGTTTTATTAGTATTATCATCGTGTAAATCTTTTAGAGATTAGTTGAATTATCTTTTCTTCTTTATGTATGTGATTGAAATTTTATTCTGTAATGTTTACTTGGTTTAAGCAACATGGGTCAAATGAGCTAAAATCTGTGGTATAATGACAATAGAAAGTAAGTTGAGCTTTTCTTTAAAATCGACAATTTGTCTTTTGTTGGATAAAATAAGTGGCCCAATACCATAAAAGTTTAGCACGAACTTACCTAGATTTAATGTCTACTTAATGTCTTGCATTAGTTAAAAATAATTTTTATAATATCATCTTTTTTTTTTTCGTCGAATAAATAATGAAAAAGAGAGTTTAAGCACTTCTTAATTATTATTTTTAACGCTAGGCAACTAGTAGGCGCGTTTTTGATAATCTAATATTATTAAAATATTTTTTATTTTTTTTATTTTTATAAATAAAAGTGAAGATAAGAAAAGCATAAAAATCAAATAAATGACAATTGCATGACCCTCGTTTAATTAATCTAGTTTATTCTTAGAAATCGAGGCGTGCCATTTAGTGAATTTTCGTGGCCCTCGCAAAGTTGCTAATGCGTAGTTGTTTTAGGCGCGTTATTTTAATAATTTACCTTCCTAACCTCGGATGCACATTTATATGATCCAAATCCAAATCTCAACAATGTTAGATAAAATATGTCGAGAGCCGCGGGTGCATTTATGTGACGTGGTTGAAGATATATTTTAAATGACATTGCATTTTCTTAAAAATAATTAAATAAAGCGGTTAAAGTTAAAATTGAACTATATGCTAAAACATGTATTAAAATCAGATAATAGGCCAATAATAACAGTTGAGCGTCCGTGCTAGAACCACGGAACTCGGGAATGCCTAACACCTTCTCCCGGGTTAACAGAATTCCTTACCCGAATTTCTGATTCGCAGACTATTAAACAGAGTCAATCTTTTCCTCGATTCGGGATTCTAAACCGGTGACTTGGGACACCATAAATCTCCCAAGTGGCGACTCTGAATTCTATAAATAAATCCCGTTTCGATTGTCACTTCAAGTTGAAAATAACTCCCTTTATTACTCCCTTTCCCCGGGTATAGTGAAAAAGGAGGTGTGACAGCTCTGGCGACTCTGCTGGGGACATAACCCAGAACCACTGGTTCAGGGTTAGAAATTCGAGCTTGGAATAATTATTATATTGGCTTTATTTATTATCTTATTTTTATTACGTGTTTGAGCCTAATGTGCTAAATATTGCTTTTTACCGCTTTGATTATTTTTTGAACTGTGCATATAAACTGTCTTCTCACGCACCCCCTCTGAGTCTTCTTGAAATTAAAATTGGGCATTTGCTTGACATAGCCCGCTTTCTTTGAGATAGCCGAGGTGCTTGGCACCCGGTGAAGGATTTTAGTCACACATGTTTTAGGCAGGGAGCACCACCAGTTAAGCCGGAAAGTAATGCTATCGGTACACTGACCCTCCTCGGCTCAAGTTGTCCGCTCGAGTAAGCCAGTCTAGATACTTTCTCCAATAAAATTTTAACCTAGAATAACAAAGCCTCATGCCGGATCCTTAGTAGGAACGTTTGTTTGCATCACGTGCATTTGACCTTGGAGACTCAACACATGTGTTGGGTCTGTCTAGGACAGGTGTACCCGAAATGAAAAGACTATCCTGATGCATCTTACTTGCTACTTGCGCATTTATTTTCTTCGGAGTTGCATGTTGACCGGTTTTTTGAATAATGAGAGGAGAATTAAAGAAAAAATGAATTTAAAAAAAAAAGGAATAAAAAAAAATAATAAAAAAAATAGAAAAATGAGGAAAATAGTTATTCTTGTTTAGGGAAAAATCAGGATTTGAAAAAAAATGATAGCAAAGCTCTGCCGAATTTTTTTGGGAAAAAAATAGAATGAAAAAATATGTTTGTTTTCAAAATAGTTTATATATTCGCCAATGAAATGAAAAAAAGGAGTCTTGTTTTCAAAAATAGTTTGTTTTATTAGGCAGAACTACGCGGGTCTGATTCTCGCCGGATGTGAGATACATAGGCAAACTTCATCGGTTCCGGCCCCCAATTTTTAAAAAATCCAAAAAAAAATAAATCTTTTACTTCCTTCTTTCGAAAAGTTTTTCTCTGAAATCCCAATTTTTTTTAAAAAAAAATACAAAATAATATATTTTCTTTTAATTGCTTCTCAAAATAAAAAAAATACAAAAATATTTTCACTTTTCTTTCGAAAATTGAGAAGGAAATTCAAGATTCAAAAATACTTTCTTTTTCTTTAGAAGTACTTCTTTCCTTACTTCAGAATAAAAATTCATAAATACAAAAATATTATTCTTTCTTCTTTAGAAGTTTTTCTATCAAAATTCCAAAAAAAAAAAAAAAACCATAAAAGTCAAAATTCAAAAAAAAAAAAAAAAAAACCATAAAAGTCAAAATTCAAAAAAAAAAAAGAAAAAAAAAATCTTTCTCCTTTAGAAGTCGTTTTTTGCAAAAATGCTAAAGAAAAATCAAAATCGAAAAAATATTCTTTCTTCTTTATAAGTCTTTCTTTTGAAAAAAAAAGAAGTAAAAAAAGAAAATTTGAAATCTAGAAAAACATAAATTTAGCTTATTTCCTTTACTCTTGAGTTGCCAGAACTACGCACGGTCTGATTCATGCGGGGACATGATATGTAGGCAATCTGCATAAGATTCGACCACTACTAAAAGAAAAAAAGAAGAAGGAATAAAGTAAATAAATGGGAATCAAATAAAGGAAAGTTTGAGTGAAAGTAGGGGAGGCCGAAATGACGCACGTAACCGAAGCAAATGCATGATAGAAAATGGTTAACTGCCTAGGTGCATTGCATCCCTATGTGCGATTGCGTATTTATTAAACTCTAAAAACTAACAAGTTTGTTGTCAACCAGAGAAGTCAAGCAGTTAGTTACCTAGAGCATACTGGCACATTACCATTGCCAAACTAGATCAAAGGGAGAAATACCAGAAATCATGTCTAGTCCAGACAGAGAAGTAAGTGCTGAGGGGGAAGAGTTAGACGTGCAAACAATGAAGGAGGAGATGTACAAGCTAAAGCAACAAATGGCCGAGATGTACCAGGCCTGGACCAAGGGTCAGCCACCACCAACTTATCCGGCTAACCCTACTTTCCTCCTGACACCGGTTCAATCTCCAGAACAGCCTGCTTCGGATTCATCCCCAAATTTTCCCCTCTATCAACATCACCAAGGAACCACCTCCCATACACCACAAGCTCCACCACCAAAACCACTTCCTTACCCTCCTCCACTAATCATACCGGTTTTCGTGGCATCTCCACCAGCCACGTTTCAACCATCCTCTAGCGAGCCTATGTTCCCGGCTCCTGACCACCAATATTACCCTCCGGAGCCTACTTTCAAAGCTCTTGAACCCTACTCTTACACTCCACACTTGGATCTCCTGATAGGAGTGGAGAAACCAGCCAAAAATGCTGAGCAAGAAGAGATCGCCAGGAAGGTCAAGAGTTTGGAGCAATCTTTTAGAGATATGAGGGGGTTAGGAGGTTAGGTAAGTGTAGCTTACAAAGACCTGTGTTTGTTTCCAAACGTACAGCTACTGGCAGGGTTCAAAATGCCCAAGTTTGACTTGTACAATGGACACGGGGACCCGGTGGCACACCTGAGGGGATTTTGTAGTAAGATGAGAGGAGCAGGCGGGAGAGATGAGTTATTGATGGCGTACTTTAGTCAGAGTTTGAGTGGCTCAGCTTTGGAGTGGTACACTCGACAAGATCATGGTCGGTGGTACACTTGGGACGATCTAGCCCAAGCATTTGCCTGCCACTTTTAGTATAACCTGGAAATCGTCCCACATCGTTTGTCACTGACAAAAATTGAGAAGAAGTCCGGAGAAAGTTTTCGAGAATATGGCTTCAACTGGAGAGAGCAAGCGGCGAGGGTTGATCCGCCGATGAAAACGAGATGGTTGATTACTTCTTGCAGGCTTTAGAGCCCACTTATTTCGGTCATTTGGTGTCAGCGGTAGGGAAGTCTTTTAACGAAGTGGTCAAAATGGGAGGCATGGTGGAGGAAGGACTTAAGTCCAACAAAACCATGAGTTATTCAGCAATTAAGGCGACCACCCAAGCCATCCAAAGTGGCACTAGGGGTGTATTGGGAAGGAAGAAGAAAGAGGATGTTGCGACAATTGAGTCAAGAACATGGCCCAGACGCCCATCACCTTACTATAACCAACCACAACCCCACCCTCAAAATTACCCCCACAATCCATATGGCCCACCACAACACTACTACCCACAACCAGATCCCCATTTTTCTGTTCATCATGCTCAGACATACATTCAACCTCCTGCCCACCCACAGTGGCGTGCGCCAGCCCCGCAAAATACCTACCCGAATCCCCAAAGTATCTACCCACTCCCAAGAGCTTACAAAAACCCCTCTGGAACATGTTTCTGTCCAAACCAAGGCTTCAGAAATGATAGGGCTCAGAAGCAAAAGACTTTCACTCCACTGGGAGAGTCCTATACCAGTCTATTCCACAGACTGAGGCAGTTGGGTATGTTGAATCCGATTGAGGCTAAGCTACCAAACCCCCCGCCGAGAAATCTTGACCACTCGGTGAGTTGTGAGTATTGTTTAGGAACCCCGAGATATGACACAGAGAAATGCTGAAAATTGAAAATAGCTATTCAAGAGCTCATCGACACTCGTCGGATCGAGGTTCAAGCCCCGGAAACGCCCAACATCAACCAGAATCCACTTCCAGCCCATCACGAGACCAATATGATTGAACTGGTGCAAAAAGAAGGAGAGCCTAAAAAACCCTCGCAGACTGTGATGATGATCAGGTCCAGTGAAGGCAGGCCGGGAAAGAATTCAACTAGTGATAAGTCGTTGATCAGTGGGAAAGAAACAAATAGTAAACCAGTGGTGGTGGTTCAGAAGGAGTCTTCAAGCAAAGTTGCAGTAAAATAGGGAGAGGCGAAGGTGGTAGTGCCAGGAGCGATAAACAAACCCATTCTAATTGTGGAAGGTGCCCGTATAGACCCAGTCATCATCAAGCCAGTGGTCCAGCTGCCGGTTGTTGACGGTAAGGCCATTCTGTGGAATTATGATCGGGTAACAGTGACCTATAAGGGAAAGGAGGTCAGGGAAGAAGTTTGCGAAGCCCAAGGGATAACTCGCTCGGGAAGGTGTTTTGCTCCCGCGGAATTGAGAAAGGCTAATCCAACATCAGTAAAGAAACCTGTGACTGAAGAAGAAGCAGAGGAGTTCTTAAAGAAAATGAAGATGCATGATTATTCCATCATAGAGCAGCTAAAGAAGACGCCAGCTCAGATCTCATTACTCTCGTTATTGATCCATTCAGATGAACCTGAATGAGGCCCGTGTACCTGACAAGATCACAATCAACCACTTGGAGAGGATTGCAAATAGGATATTTGAGGTAAACAGGGTCACCTTTGCCGATGATGAGTTACCTGAAGAAGGTACCGAGCGTAATAGGGCCCTCTATCTTACGGTAAAATGCGAGGAATCTGTGGTTACCCGAGCTTTGATTGACAATGGGTCTAGTGCGAACATTTGTCCTCTCTCCACTTTGAACAAACTAAAAGTGGATAGCGACAGAATTCGCAAGAACAACATTTGCGTTCGGGGGTTCGAAGGCGGGGGCAAAGATTCGGTCGGGGATATAGTGCTGGAACTGACGATTGGGCCTGTGAAGTTCACCATGTAATTCCAAGTGTTGGATGTGGCAGTCTCCTACAACCTTTTGTTGGGGCGTCCATGGATTCATGCCGCCAAGGCAGTTCCATCTACTCTGCATCAAATTGTTAAGTTTGAATGGGACCGACAAGAGATTGTGGTTCATGGTGAGGATAATCTGCGCTCCCAGAGCGACACCATTATACCATTTATTGAAGTATAGGACGTCACCGGGCCATGGGTATACCAAGTTTGTGACACAGTATTGGTCGAGAAAATTCCGGAGGGGAAGTACATTCCAAATACAAAGATAACCTCCGCATCTGTCATGGTAGCCTGTGAGATGTTGGGAAATGGTTTCGTGCCCGAAAAAGGTTTGGGTTCATGCCTTCAAGGCATTATACAGCCAGTATCCCTACCGGAAAATGTGGGAACTTTCGGTTTGGAGTTCAAGCCTACAGCTGCAGACATCCGAAGGGCTAAGAAGATGAAGCAAAAGGCATGGGTCCTTCCAAAGCCAATCCCGCGCCTTTCCAGATCTTTTGTCAAGTCTGGTACTAGAAGACTTTCAACAACGAGGATGCCTGGTATTATGGTCGACCCTGATAAAGAATTAATAGAGAAGTTCGAGAAGTTGTTCAATGATGTGAACATGATAGAAAGTGGAGAAGGTCCTAGTAACGCCGAAGTGCAATTTGTGGGACCAAAAACAAAGCTCAATAATTGGAGGGCTACTCCTCTCCCTACTCGGAAGGAGTCTTGGTAGTTCGCTCTGATTTTCCTTCATGTTTGTCTGGATTATTCCAGGGTTGTAATCCAGATTTTATTTTTCAGTCTGTCAAAGTGTGCAAAACCTTGTTATCTTGTATTTCAATAAAATGGAAATTTCTCTTCTCCATTCCTTATTTTAATTTCGTTTTCTTCTTTTCTTTTCTGTACAACTCTCTTTATTCTGGTCTTAATGACATGGCATGCATGATGGATCCTCAACCCAGTCTAAAAAATCAATTTGACTCCGAACTAATAGTGCAAGAGGTAGATTGCGATGATGAGTCACCAATCTAAATGATACCGAAGCCATCAATCTAGGGGACACATATAACATCAGAGAAACCAAAGTAAGCGTCCTCATTCAACCAAATATCAGGGAAGAGTTAATCAAAGTACTCGTTGAATTCAAAGATGTTTTTGCATGGCCATATGGCGATATGCCGGGTTTAAGCACTGATTTAGTGGTTCTGTTCTCTGTTCTCCAGGCGGGCTCCTGATTTCAAAACTTGAATTGTATGCCTCTGTTCTCCAGGCGGGCTCCTGACTTCAAAACTTGAATTGTATGCCTCTGTTCTCCAGGCAGGCTCCTGACTTCAAAACTTGAAATGTATGCCTCTGTTCTCCATAAGAGCTCCTGACTTCAACAAAATGGACAAAACAAATAAACTTTTCTGCCCCAGTTTGATAACTGAGTGCCCTTGTGAGTGTTAATTGAATCATGTTACTAAATACTTTAAACAATTTTAAAAGCTACGTCCCATTATCCAGGTGGATCCTGAAAACTTCTGGTAAATTACATGTTTTAAAACTTCATTATATTTTCTTACTACTGCACCTCTTGTTTTTCCTTTCTTCTCTTTTTTTTTTCCAAAATAATCCTAATGCTATATCCCATTATCCAGGACGGCCCTGAAAATTTCTAATCAAATCTTACCTGATGAGTGACCACTTTTATGTTTGAACTAAACTTCTTTACATCAAACCTTATCTTAATTCATGTTACTACCAGAAATCTTAAAGCTTGGTCTCATTATCCAGGAGGGTCCTGAAAACATCCCCATTTAAATCAGGGTAAAAACGGTGGAAAAAGATGGTGTTTCTTCTTGGGGAAAAAAGGTGGAAAAAGATGGTGTTTCTTCTTGGGGGAAAAAGATGGAAAAAGATGGTGTTTCTTTGAGTGATTTTGTGTTAAAATCTGCTTCTTGTGCTTATTTTAAAACAAGTCCCATTTTCCAGGAGGGTCCTGAGGATTTAGTTAATCAAACATGCCCGGTACTTACTCTTCCTTGCGGCATGTTTCTTCATTATCAACAACATTTGCCATACCTGTTTCAAATCAAAGAAAATTTTGTCAGTTTAAATTGTGTTGATTGGTTATGATACTCTTGCTGGGGATGGTTTTCCCCTTTCTCCTTTCCATACTCTGTTTTGTCTGTCTGCCTTGAACCTGGTCGAGAATTTCCGACCTTCCGTCTACTTCTTTATCCGCAAACTTTCCAATTGTGCTTCCCACTTCTAACCTTCTTATCTGGAACTTCCCAACTGTTGCCTTCCCCTTTTTGTCTTCTTGTCGATCCCATACTTCCACGGAATCTTCATCACTTCATCACTTGGTTTATCAATGACGCCTCTTACGTCCTATCACCTTATCTTCGGCCGATCCTAGCCACACTTTGCTTTGTAGCATATTGGAATCTGGCAGTAAACCCCGAAAATCCTTCTTGTTTGTTTAAAACAAACTATTATTGAAAAAGTCTTAGCCAAAAGAAATGAAATACGATGATTTCAAAAGATGAAAAATAAAGAAGAAAATCTTCCTTTGGAAGACTGTTTTAGAAAAGGAAAGGACTTATCTGAATGGGATAACCGACCACAATGATCATGTTGTGCATTTCGGATTGAAAATATTGGTTTATGTTTAGTCAACAATGGCTTGCTGAAAATGTTGGTTTATGTTTAGTCAACAATGTCATGCCAATTGGAAGAGTTGATGGAAAGAGTTGGTATGAATGCTAGGAGGAAGCTTCCTCCTTTGATGTCACCCATGACATCAAGAGGAAGTAGTTTGATGTCACCAATGACATCAAGGGGAGGTCTTTACTTCTATAAATAGATGCACTCCTTCATTTGTAGAATTCATCCCAAAAATAATACAATACGTTGTAGTGAGTAGAGAATTAAGAGAGACATTCTCTTAAGTGTGATTGGGAAATCTCCCCTTCCTTTGTTAATAATAGAACGACAATTGTTCTCTGGTGGACGTAGGATTATTTTGATCCGAACCACGTTAAATCTTGTGTTCTTTCTTTTACGTTTTCGCTAACAATTGGTATCAGAGCGACATGATTCCTTAACGATCCAAGGAGGAAGAACAAGTAAAGATGAGTTTCATGAAGTTTGAAATCGATAGATTCAATGGACGCAACAACTTCAATATCTAGAAGATCCAGATGATGGCGTTACCGCGGAGGGAAGGTTCAATCCATGTTGTTGACGGAAAGTATCCTAAGGATATATCAGCTCCCGACATGGAGAAGATTGAAGGGGATGCATCGAGTGCAATCCAACTATCCCTTGCACCTAACGTGCTTTGTGAAGTGAGTACAGGTACCGAAGAGACGGCCAAACAGTTATGGGAAAAGCTAGAAGGGCTATACCAAGACCGATCAGTGACAACAAGGATGTTGTTACAACGGCGTCTTCACACATTTAAGATGGGGTCAGGTACTTCGCTACAAGATCATTTAGATGCGTTCAATAAACTTGTCATGGACTTACAGATTGCAGGAATTAAAAGGGAGGAGGAGACGCTTGCATGTGCTTTGCTATTTTCATTGACTTCAGGATATCGTGATATTGAGAATTCAATGATGTATAGCAAGGAGCCTATCAAGCTTGAGCAAGTGCGGCAGGCACTTAACTCTAGTGATGTGCGGAGGCACATCGAAGGAGATAGAGATGACCAGGCAAGTGGGCTCTTTGTGAGAGGCCGGACTAGCCAACAGGGAAAGAGCAAATCAAAGTACAGATCAAAGTCTCGTGTGAACAAGAAGAATACAGAGTGTTGGGGTTGTGGCAAGAAGGGGCACTTTGAACGAGATTGCCCAATGTCAAAGTCCAAGGAAAAGGCGAGTGCATCTACAGTTGAACAGGTACATGATTTTGATAATGATTATGTACTAACAACATCGTGTAATAATAGTAATTATGGAAACAAATGGGTGTTAGACTCTGCTTGTACTCTGCATATGACGTTCCGAAAAGACTGGTTTAGCAGCTATGAGAAAAGTGGAGGAACCGTAGTAATGGGCAATAATGCAACTTGTGCAATAGTTGGCATTGGCTCAGTTCGAGTTCGCTGCCATGATGGAGTCGTGAGGACTATTACACAAGTCCGTCATGTTCCTGATCTGAAGAAGAATTTGATCTCCTTGGGTACTCTGGATGAACAAGGCTACAGGTACATGAGCGAAGCAGGAACTATAAAGGTGACTAAAGGTTCTTTATTCATGCTGAAAAGCAAGCTGGAGAACGGCCTTTACACATTGGCCGGAAGCACCATTGTTGGCTCTGCAAATGCATTTACAGTGCAGTTATCTAATGATGACAAGGCAAGACTATGGCACATGAGACTGGGTCATATGAGCGCACGTGGATCGGAGATGTTGAGCAATCGTAACCTTTTGGAAGGTGAAAAGATCAGCACACTTGACTTCTGTGAGCACTGCGTTCTAGGGAAGCAAAAGAAGGTCAGCTTCATCACTGACAAACACAAGACAAGAGGAGTGCTAGACTACATCTATTCAGATTTATGGGGTCCCTCTAAACTTCCATCGAAGGGCGGAAAGAGGTATCTTCTAACTTTTATTGATGATTTATCATGAAAGGTTTGGGTGCATTTTTTGAAGGCAAAAAGTGATGCTTTTGAAGCATTTAAAGAGTGGAAGATTTTGGTTGAAAATCAAATGGAGCGAAAAATCAAGTATCTTCGCACAGACAATGGCTTGGAATTTTGCAATGAAGAGTTTAACGAATTATGCAGGGTTCATGGGATCTCAAGACATAGGACGGTCAGGCATACCCCACAGCAGAATGGATTTGCCGAGAGAATGAACAGAACTCTTCTTGAAAAGGCTCGTTGTATGCTCATACAAGCCAAAATGTCCAAAGTATTTTGGACTGAAGCAGTTTACACTACTGCTCATATTGTCAATCGATCTCCATCATCGGTAATTGACTTTAAGACTCCGAATGAGGTATGGTCAGGTGAACCCTCTAACTATTCATACTTACGAGCATTTGGGTGTCCAGCTTATTATCACGTTAATGAAGGAAAGCTTGAACCAAGGGCTAATAAGGCCATATTCGTAAGGTATGTGGATGGAGTAAAAGGGTACAAACTTTGGTATTTTTCTTTACTCAAATTTATAGTTAGTAGAGATGTCACCTTCGATGAATCCTCTATACTTGATCCCCGTAAAGTTTCCGTGGAGTTTTCAGGAAACAAGAACAACGAACAGGTGGAACCTCCGGTGGAGCTTGCCAAGAAAAAGGATCAAGAGACTAAGGTTAAAGATGAGTCAGAAGATGTAGACCTTGAAGAACTTGCTGTCATTGAACCATACACAATTGCGAAGGGGAGGAGAAGACGCAGACACGAGAACCGGAACGCCTTATAAATCAAGCAAACTTGATTGCATATGCGTTCGTAGCTGCACAAGAAGAGATTAAGGATCTGGAGCCCTCCTCGTATATTGAAGCAACTTCTTGCAAGGATGCTGCACAATGGCGGTTAGCCATGACGGAAGAGATGGAGTCTCTTCACAAGAATCAGACATGGGTCTTAGTGAAAAGACAAAAGGGGAAGAGGACAGTTGGATGCAAGTGGATCTACAGAAAGAAAGAGGGAATTCCTGAAGTGGAAGATGCTAGGTTCAAGGCAAGATTGGTTGCAAAAGGTTTCAGTCAGAAGGAGGGAATTGACTACAATGAAATTTTCTCTCCAGTCGTGAAACATAGCTTAATTCGCGTGCTACTAGCATTGGTTGCACAATTTGACTTGGAGCTTCAACAGCTTGATGTCAAAACTGCTTTCTTACACGGTGATCTAGAAGAGACAATCTATATGGATCAGCCTGAAGGTTTCCTAGCTGAGGGAAAAGAAGATCATGTATGCCAACTAAAGAAGTCTTTGTATGGTTTGAAGCAATCCCCTAGACAGTGGTACAAAAGGTTTGATGCATTCATGACTATACATGAATTCTCAAGGAGTGCATTTGATAGCTGTGTGTATCACAAGAATATGTCTGGTAACTCAATGATTTATTTATTATTGTATGTTGATGATATGCTTATTGCTGCTAACAACATTACAGAGATAAATATTTTGAAGAAACTGTTGAGTAAGGAATTTGACATGAAGGATTTAGGAGTTTCAAAGAAAATCCTTTGTATGGAGATTTCAAGAGAAGACAGTGGTGTACATCTTTCTCAGAAGAGAGTTACAAATGCCTTAATCCGAGGATGAGGTGGAGCATATGTCAAAGATTCCTTATGCCAGTGCAGTTGGTAGCATTATGTATGCTATGGTATGCACACGTCCAGATATTGCTCAATCTGTAAGTGTGGTAAGTAGATACATGTCCAGCCCAGGAAAGAGGCATTGGGAAGCTGTCAAGTGGATATTGAGATATCTCAAGGGAGCTTCTGGTGTTGGTCTGACCTTTCGAAAAAGTGGTGGAGGTATTTCAATTCTCGGTTATGTGGATTCTGACTATGCAGGAGATCTTGACAGAAGAAGGTCCACAACTGGATGCATCTTTACCCTCGTTGGCAGTGCCGTTAGTTGGAAGTCGACTCTGCAGTCGATTGTCGCTTTGTCTACGACAGAAGCAGAATACATGGCAGCAGCGGAGGCGATGAAGGAAGCTATCTGGTTGAAAGGTTTAGTAGCGGAATTGAGTTTGGTTCAGCTGGAATCAACTCTTAGATGTGATAGTCAGAGTGCTATTCATCTAATGAAAAATCAAAGATTTCATGAGCGCACTAAACACATTGATGTCAGATTTCATTTCCTTCGAGATGTTGTTGAAGAGGGAACTATCAAGGTCGTGAAGGTTATCACAGACGATAATGCTGCAGATATGTTGACCAAGATAGTCCCGCTCGCTAAGTTTGCACACTGCAAAGACTTGGCGGGGGTGTGCATCAACTGATGCAACTCCGAAGAGAACAGTTGTTAGGTGGAGGTGGTATGTTCAACCATGGTTTGATTCTTCTTGTTTCTTACAACGGGATTGCCCAGTAAGCTTAGAAGTTTTGGCCAGAGTTGTTCACACGCACGCTCGAAACGCAAACCAAGGTGGAGATTGAAAATGTTGGTTTATGTTTAGTCAACAATGGCATGCTGAAAATGTTGGTTTATGTTTAGTCAACAATGGCATGCCAATTGGAAGAGTTGGTGGAAAGAGTTGGTATGAATGCTAGGAGGAAGCTTCCTCCTTTGATGTCACCCATGACACCAAGAGGAAGTAGTTTGATGTCATCAATGACATCAAGAGGAGGTCTTTACCTCTATAAATAGATGCACTCCTTCATTTGTAGAATTCATCCCAAAAATAATACAATATATTGTAGTGAGTAGAGAATTAAGAGAGAAATTCTCTTAAGTGTAATTGGGAAATCTCCCCTTCCTTTGTTGATAATAGAAAGACAATTGTTCTCTGGTGGACGTAGAATTATTTTGATCCGAACCACGTTAAATCTTGTGTTCTTTATTTTACGTTTTCGCTAACATGGATTAATCAACCCAGACTATTCATTCAATCAATTTCCCAATTGTCTTGCTTTGTGCCTCAAAGTTTTCCACAACCCAACTCTTTTTGCCGAATCAACATCCTTGTTTAACTTGATGCCTTGATGGCTCTTTTTGCCGCCAACCTCATCTCATTTGTCCCTGTATCAATTCCTTGTTGACTTATGGTGCCTGTCACCAATAAGACTCTCTCATTTTTGGACTTCTCTCAGCTTTCATCGCCTTGCAGTGCCCTTGCGGGTTTTCACTAATAAGACTCTCATTTTTCATTTTTCTTGCTTAAAATCGGAGTGTTGCCCCTGGTATGAATCATCTTTACTTGCTTGGCTTGACATCTCTCGAAGATTGATCGGGAGGTCTTTCTTTGGACATCAATATGTGTTCTTGGATATGGTTGGAAAGAAAAGGGTATCAAAAGACTCAAAACAAATTCAGCGGGTTAGAATTACAACTTTTGGAATCACATTTCTCATCACAAACACAGCTTCTGCCCCAGTTTCTTGCCTGAGGATCTTTTGATTTTTGTTTCACTATGACCGAGCCGTGAGGCTGCCTACGCATCCTTAAAAGGAATCAGGTCAAACGTAGTTCACACCTTCTTCCTTGTTGTTATAGTTTTTCTTTTCATTTGTTATTATTATTTTTCTTTTTTTGTTTTTCTTTTTCTTTACTTTTTCCTTTTTCTTTTATTTCTTCTCTTTCTTTTCTTTTTGGTTATTGATTCCAAAAGAGGGGTACAAAATAAAATAAATAAGACTCAAAAGGGTGAACAAAGGGTAAAGTGTTTAGTTTGCAGAACAAATTGCCTTTGTCATTTCAACCTTCGAGATAATGCCAAGTACAAACAATCAATGATTATATTAAAGAAATCATACATAATATCTCTTGACTGCATCGGAATTGATAGCCATATCTATGCATTTTCCTTCAATATCTGTTAAACATAAAGCGCCATTGGACAATACTCTGGTTACAATGAACGGTCCTTGCCAGTTCGAGGCGAACTTGCCCTTTGCTTCAGCCTGATGTGGAAGGATCCGTTTCAACACTTGCTGCCCTACTTCAAACTTCCTGGGACGCACCTTCTTGTTGTATGCTCTTGCCATCCTCTTCTGATATAATTGGCCATGACATACTGCTGCCAATCTTTTTTCATCAATTAAACTCAACTGCTCCAAACGAGTTTTGACCCACTCATCATCATCAATCTCAGCCTCGGCGACAATCCGAAGGGACGGGATTTCAACTTCCACAGGGATCACTGCTTCAGTGCCATATACCAACAAATATGGAGTTGCACCTACTGAAGTACGAACAGTAGTGCGATAACCCAATAGCGCAAATGGTAACTTCTCATGCTATTGCTTGGAACTTTCTACCATTTTCCTCAATATCTTCTTTATATTTTTGTTGGCTGCCTCAACTGCTCCATTCGCCTTAGGACGATATGGGGTGGAATTGCGATGTGTAATCTTGACTCTTGGGATATGCCTAAACTCCACTGATCGAAACCGTTGACAAAGATCATGCAAGCATTGTCGATATAGTATGAGTTTCAAATCCCGTATTTCCCATTCTCCTTGAATTTGATGTACCAGGAGGTCCGAGTCCCCCAAGACCAAAATGTCCTGGACATCCATGTCCGCAGCTAACCTTAAACCCAAAATGCATGCCTCATATTTAGCCATGTTGTTGGTACAATAGAAACGAAGCTGAGTCGTAACAGGATAGTGGTGCCTTGTTTCAGAAATAATTACAGCTCCTATTCCAACTCCTTTCATATTTGCAGCCCCATCAAAGAAAAGTTTCCATCCTAGTTCTTCAGTCAGTTCCAGCTCGTCGATATGTATCACTTCATCAGGAAAATACGTCCTCAATGGCTCGTATTCTTCATCAACCGGATTCTCAGCCAAGTGATCGGCCAGTGCTTGGGCTTTCATTGCAGTCCTTGTCACATAGACAATGTCGAACTCCGTGAGTAATATTTGCCATTTCGCCAGTCTCCCTGTGGGCATAGGCTTTTGAAAAATATATTTCATCGGATC
Source organism: Nicotiana glauca (assembly GCA_026770625.1). NCBI lineage: Eukaryota > Viridiplantae > Streptophyta > Magnoliopsida > Solanales > Solanaceae > Nicotiana > Nicotiana glauca. Next base: position 50,479 of record MU725643.1, read on the forward strand.
CAAGCGTGAAATGAGGTAAGTAGTATAGGACGATAGGTAATGTTTCAATTTCTGTACGACCCAAGTCAAGGCGCAACATGTCCTCTCAAGGTGAGTGTACTTAACCTCATAAGCCGTAAACTTCTTCCTGAGATAATAGATGTTTTGCTCCTTCCTGCCGGTGATGTCATGCTGCCCCAGTACACAACTAAATGAATTTTCCACGACCGTCAAATAAAGAATCAACGGTCTCCCTGGTTCAGGTGGAACCAACACAAGTGGATTTGATAAGTTCCCCTTTATCTTATCAAATGCTTCTTGACATTCCTCAGTCCATTCGAATGCAACGTCTTTCTTCAGCAATCTGAAAATAGGCTCACAAGTTGTTGTGAGCTAAGCAATAAACCTGCTGATGTAGTTCAACCTCCCTAACAGACTCATCACTTCAGTCTTGTTCTTCGAGGGTGGTAATTCTTGTATGGCTTTGATCTTTGATGGGTCCAACTCAATGCCTCGCTGACTGACTATGAATCCCAACAGTTTTCCGGATGGAACACCAAATGCGCACTTGGCAGGATTAAGCTTGAGGTTGTACCTTCGAAGCCTTTGGAAAAGATTCCTTAAATCTCCTGCGTGGTCTGCCTGTTGCTTTGATTTTATAATCACATCGTCCACGTACACCTCAATTTCCTTGTGTATCATATCATGAAACACAGTAGTCATTGCTCTCATGTAGGTCGCCCCAGCATTCTTTAGACCAAATGGCATTACCCGGTAGCAATAAGTTCCCCACGGCGTGATGAATGCCGTCTTCTCTGCATCTTCTTCATCCATCAGAATCTGATGATACCCGGCATAGCAATCCACAAAAGATCCAATACCACGCTTTGCACAATTGTCAATCAAGATGTGGATATTTGGTAGTGAAAAATTATCTTTTGGGTTTGCTTTGTTGAGATTGCGATAGTCAACGTATACTCTGATCTTCCCGTCCTTCTTCGGCACCGGCACAACGTTAGCCAACCAATCAGGATACCGAGTGACTCTAATAACCTTTGCATCTAGCTGTTTGGTTATTTCTTCCTTGATCTTCACACTCATATCAGTTTTAAATTTCCTCAATTTTTGCTTGACGGGGGGGACGTCAGGTCAGTGGGCAATTTATGAACCACTAAATCAGTGCTTAAACCCGACATATCTTCATATAACTATGCAAAAACATCGGGTGCATTTATGTGACATGGTTCAAGACATATTTTAAATGACATTGCATTTCCTTAAAAATAATTAAATAAAGCGGTTAAAGTTAAAACTGAACCATAGGCTAAAACATGTATTAAAATCAGATAATATGCCAATAATAATAGTTGAGCGACCGTGCTAGAATCACGGAACTCGGGAATGCCTAACACCTTCTCCCGGGTTAACAGAATTTCTTACCTGGATTTCTGGTTCGCGGACTGTTAAACAGAGTTAATCTTTTTCTCGATTCGAGATTCTAAACCGGTGATTTGGGACACCATAAATCTCCCAAGTGGCGACTCTGAATTCTTTAAATAAATCCCGTTTCGATTGTCACTTCAAGTTGGAAATAACTCCCTTTATTACTCCCTCTCCCGAGGGTGTAGTGAAAAAGGAGGTGTGACATTGAGCACAAGAGAAAATTTATTATGTCCTTCTACAGGAGAATGGAACTTTAAAATTGGCTGCAAATATCACTTTCTATGCTTATAGGTTTGTGCTTATGTTTAGTTAGCTTCCAGCTTTCAGTTTTGTTTTCTCAGTTTGTTTGTGTTTAGGAAGGAATCTGCACTATTTCCAGCAATTCTGTTTCATTTAGAAGATCACTGAATTTGGACATTTTTGTTTGATTGAGAAAGTAGTATTCTTTAATTAATTTCTCAAAACAGTTTTCTGGCAAGCAAAATATCCTGCAACTGTACCTCCGTCCAGGCACCAGGACACACAATTCTTTCCAGCTTCAGTGCCATTGCGTTTAAACTTCACTCAAATTTAGAACCCACAAATAATGCCCAAAATACACTTGATTAAACTTCACTTTGCTTAAAATATACAGGGAGAGTAACGAACTAATTGTAGATTCATCCAAGACAATCCCACGCTAGATCCCACATTTGAGACGAGGTAAACTATTGAAACTTGAAACTGATACTGTCAAAATCTGCTTAAGAACCATGCCAATTCAAAAGAGTTGCTGTCATTTTCTAATATTGGTTTCGGAAGTGTTCTATGTAGAGTAGAAAAGTGATTCAGAGATCCCATATTAACTTTGAATGGTATGTTAGATGAGTGTTACATTTTTGTCTATTGTGCAGTGTTATTAAAAGCACTCGCTTCTCGCTTCTCGCTTTAAGCGCTGAAGCGAGGAGAGGCGCCGCTTTTGTAGCAGAAAAGCGACTCACATTTAAAAAGCGCTCGCTTCTCCCACTTAAGCGAGAAGCGCCTCGATGGAAAAGCGATAAAAAAGCCAGAAAAAGGTATCTGCTAGGGTTTTTTAGAATTGTTTTTGGCAAATAAGCCATCTGTTAACAAATAAACATACGCTCTTCAACGACTTCTTCTCCAGCGAACTCCAGCGACGACGAGGTCTCTAGTTCTCGGTAAGTTTCTTCAACGACTTCTTCTTCTTCTTCTTCTTTCAATTTTTTTCACTTTTTAAGCGCTGATTTTGTGCCTAAACGACTTTCTTCTTCTGTTCTACTTTGTGCTTTGTTTTATGCTTTATGCTCTGTTTTCTGCTTTATCATATGCTTTATGCTCTGTTTTCTGGTTCGTGTGAATTAACTGTTATGTTTTTTTGGCTCTGTTTTCTGGTTCGTGTGAATTAACTGTTATGTTTTTTTTTTGGTTGTTGATTGTAGTAAATTTAATTTGCTTAATATGTTATTTTTAATGAGTTCTTAGCCATTTATCTATGCTTTTTTTTTATTTTTTATTTATGTGTTAAATTGCGCTTCACATGAAAAAAGAGCCGAGTCGCTTTTTTGCGCTTAACGCTTTCCAAAACACTGCTATTGTGAGTTTTGTGTGTGAATATACGCAGACAGTAACTTAAATGTAGTCATCATTAAGGAATTGCTCCTATTATATAAGTTAAGATAAAGCTCGTGATTCTCAAGTAACTTTACAAAGAATACATGTATGTTGCCCCCTGGCAGATTTCTCGGTCTTAAAAAAATAAGTACATGTTTTATTTTCTTATTCCAATATATACGGCAAATTGGAAATGATTAAAACTATTTGTGTGGTCATAGATTTGACTGTTCTCCGTTGTTAACAGATTAGTTATTTTCTATTCACATATCTCTGGTTCGGGTATCATGCTGGAACTTTTGACTTTCGTGCTTTTAAAACCTGGTATACACATGCTATTAGCACCTGATTAACATGTGGTCTGTATCATCACATTTCATTACTGTAGTCTCTCTGTCAAGGTGTGAGTTTACTTGTTAAGACATGATCATTCCCACTTCTGTAAATATGATTATCCAATTTATTACTTCACAGATGTCTCATGATCCTTATTTCACTCAGAAGGAATCTGGAGTGGGGTGATTGAGAAGTTCGAGAAAAGATTGGCCTCCTGGAAAATGCAGTACCTCTCTATGGGGGGTAGATTAACGCTTATTAACAGTGTGTTGGATAGTATTCCTACCTACTTCATGTCATTATTCCCAATTCCAGTTAAAGTGAAAGAAGAGGCTAGATCAAATTAGAAGAAACTTCTTATGGGAAGGCAACAGTCAAAGTCACAAATTTCATTTGGTTAGATGGCCAAAGGTTATTTTACCAAAGGAGCATAGAGGATTGGGTGTTAAAGATTTGGCATTCCATAATAAGAGAGTGATAATAAAATGACATTGGAAGTATAATTTGGAGGACCCTGGTTTGTGGAAATCAGTGATTAATGCTAAGCATGGTGTGAGGAACAACTGGTGCACAAGAATAGCAGATCACCTCATGGTACAGGCCTATGGAAACACATATCCAGTTTATGGGATGAGTTCTAACTTAACTCAAAACTCAAGTTAGGAAGTGGAACACTCATCAAGTTTTGGAAAGACAAGTGGTTGGGAACAGTGGCACTAAAAGATGAATTTCCAAATTTGTACCTACTGGCAGTAGATCAAGAATCCACTGTAGAACAATGTTGGCAGAACAGCTCTTGAGACGCTCAATTCAGGAGACATTTTTAAGATTGGGAGATAAATGACCTAATGGAATTGCTGGCCAAACTAGCACAGACTGATGTCAAACCCCAGCTGAAGGACAAATTGGAATGGGGGGATGAGAAATTTACAGTGAAGAAAGCATATGCACGCCTATGCTCCAACAATGATCTGTTGAACAATTGGCCATGGAAACTAATTTGGAGAACAAAACTACTTCCTAAAGTGATTTGTTTCAGTTGGGTTGCCTTAAATGAAGCACGCCTCACACAAGACAACCTCAGCAGAAGGAGTATACCAATGGTGAATAGGTGCTACATGTGCAATTTGGATTCTGAAAGTGTTAGACATCTCTTTTTGCATTGTCCTTTAGCATGTGATATTTGGAACATGTTCCTCTCTATTTTTGGACTAGCCTGGGTCAAGCCTAACAACATCAAGGAAGCATCTGAATGTTGGTGTTCATGGAGAGTTGGTAAATCCATCCAAACAATTTGGGTAATGGTACCTGCTTCTATCTTTTGGTGCATCCGGAAGGAAAGGAACCGTAGATGTTTTGATGGGATCTCAACTCCGATCCATGTAGTCAAAGTAGAATGCTTATTGAATTTGTTTAGTTGGCTAAATTAGGCACCTGTAACTAGTTCTGTTCAATTTTTTGATTGTGTCTGCTCCTTAGTGATAGAATAATTTTTTTTTTGTGTATATGAGCAGACACCATCTCTCTTAATTGTAATCTTTTGCCTGCATCCGCTGGATGCTTTTAATGAATTCTCCTTACTTCATAAAAAAAAAAAACAAAAAAAAGAATCTCCAGAATAGGCATGTATCTTAGTGCAACAAGTAACACATGTGGAATAGGTAAAGGGGAAAATGATACATTTGTTTGAGTTGGATTGATGCGTAGATCTCCAAAGGACATGTTCTGCTTCTAGGAGGGCTGCAAGTGCACAAAGAGCTAGGGATTTGGAAGACTATAGCCACCTTACATTTGATCAGTTTGTGGAATGAAAGAAACCAAATATGTGAAGTAAAGTCTACGGTTGTACAATTTTTGAAGTTCGAAGTGTTAACCTAGCATCTGGTGTATATTAAAATTTTATGTACATGATCAGCATCCAGTCGAGAGTCTTTCGAAAACAGCCTCCCTAATCTTTGGATTAGGAGTAAGGTCTGCGTACACTCTACCCTCCCAATATCCCACTTGTGGGAACTCACTGGATGGTTGTTGTTGATGATGCACATGATTAGCATGTATGGTAGAATTCATTCATTATATGTAAGGACAATGCAAAGTGTGGGGTCCTCTTTTTTTTTCGTTAGAATATTTTCTAGTGTTTGGTTATAGAGTATAAGATATTTTTTGGAAAATAATTTTTTATGCTAATCTTCTCAACCCATCTTTCCCAAAATCCTCATGTTTCCTGCGCTCCTCCCCCCTCCCCCCCCCCCCNTCATGTGTTACTTTACTTTTTTCAACAAGTATACGCTCTGATTTGAGCTCGTTAGCTAAAAAAATACTTTTTTTTTGTTGAAAAGAAAGTATCCTTTTTACAACATGAAAATAACTTACTCATTTTATTAAATGTAAGAAAATATTTTTCCTACATATGAAAATAAAATACACTGTTTGTCGAAATGAGAAAAAATATTTTTCCTACATCATGAAAGTAAAGTGTTCGTTTTGTTCACATGTAAGAAAATACTTTTTCTGCATCATGTAAAGAAAGTGTTCGTTTTGTTGAAATGAAAGAAAATATTTAGTTTGTTGAAATGAAAGGAAATAGTTTTTTTAATGTCATGAAAAGAAAATGTTTGTTTTATTGAAAATAAAATAAAAATGTTGGTTTATATTTAGTCAACAATGGCATGCTGAAAATGTTGGTTTATCAACAATGGCATGCCAATTGGAAGAGTTGGTGGAAAGAGTTGGCATGAATGCTAGGAGGAAGCTTCCTCCTTTGATGTCACCCATGACATCAAGAGGAGGTAGTTTGATGTCACCAATGACATCAAGAGGAGGTCCTTACCTCTATAAATAGATGCACTCTTTCATTTGTAGAAACCATCCCAAAAACAATACAATATATTGTAGTGAGTAGAGAGTTAAGAGAGAAAGTCTCTTAAGTGTAATTGGGAAATCTCCCCTTCCTTTGTAAATAATAGAAAGGCAATTGTTCTCTGGTGGACGTAGGATTATTTTGATCCGAACCACGTTAAATCTTGTGTTTTTTCTTTTACGTTTTCGCTAACAATTGGTATCAGAGCGACATGATTCTTTAACGATCCAAGGAGGAAGAACAAGCAAAGATGAGTTCCATGAAGTTTGAAATCGATAGATTCAGTGAACGCAACAACTTCAATATCTGGAAAATTCAGATGATGGCGTTACTGCGGAGGGAAGGTTCAATCCACGCTATTGACGGAAAGTATCCTAAGGATATATCAGCTCCCGACATGGAG
>MU725643.1:58023-78930 GCA_026770625.1 Nicotiana glauca
AGGTGCTTCATTACAAGATCATTTAGATGCGTTCAATAAACTTGTCATGGACTTGCAGATTGCAGGAATTAAAAGGGAGGAAGAGACACTTGCATGTGCTTTGCTATTTTCATTGACTTCAGGATATCGTGATATTGAGAATTCAGTGATGTATAGCAAGGAGCCTATCAAGCTTGAGCAAGTGCGGTAGGCACTTAACTCTAGTGATGTGCGGAGGCACATCGAAGGAGACAGAGATGACCAGGCAAGTGGGCTCCTTGTGAGAGGCCGGACTAGCCAACAGGGAAAGAGTAAATCAAAGTACAGATCAAAGTCTCGCGTGAACAAGAAGAATACAGAGTGTTGGGGTTGTGGCAAGAAGGGACACTTTGAACGAGATTGACCAATATCAAAATCCAAGGAAAAGGCGAGTGCATCTACAGTTGAACAGGTACATGATTTTGATAATGATTATGTACTGACAACATTGTGTAATAATAGTAATTATGGAAATAAATGGGTGTTAGACTCTGCTTGTACTCTGCATATGACGTTCCGAAAAGATTGGTTTAGCAGCTATGAGAAAAGTGGAGGAACCGTAGTAATGGGCAATAATGCAACTTGTGCAATAGTTGGCATTGGCTCAGTTCGAGTTCGCTGCCATGATGGAGTCGTGAGGACTATTACACAAGTCCGTCATGTTCCTGATCTGAAGAAGAATTTGATCTCCTTGGGTACTCTGGATGAACAAGGCTACAGGTACATGAGCGAAGCAGGAACTATGAAGGTGACTAAAGGTTCTTTAGTCATGCTGAAAGGCAAGCTGGAGAACGGCCTTTACACATTGGCCGGAAGCACCATTGTTGGCTCTACAAATGCATCTACAGTGCAGTTATCTAATGATGACAAGGCAAGACTATGGAACATGAGACTGGGTCATATGAGCGCACGTGGACTGGAGATGTTGAGCAATCGTAACCTTTTGGAAGGTGAGAAGATCAGCACACTTGACTTCTGTGAGCACTGCGTTCTAGGGAAGCAGAAGAAGGTCAGCTTTAGCACTGGCAAACACAAGACAAGAGGAGTGCTAGACTACATCCATTCAGATTTATGGGGTCCCTCTAAACTTCCATCGAAGGGCGGAAAGAGGTATCTTCTCACTTTTATTGATGATTTCTCACGAAAGGTTTGGGTGCATTTTTTGAAGGCAAAAAGTGATGCTTTTGAAGCATTTAAAGAGTGGAAGATTTTGGTTGAAAATCAAATGGAGCGGAAAATCAAGTATCTTCGCACAGACAATGGCTTGGAGTTTTGCAATGAAGAGTTTAATGAATTATGCAAGGTTCATGGGATCTCAAGACATAGGACTGTCAGGCATACCCCACAGCAGAATGGAGTTGCCGAGAGAATGAACAGAACTCTTCTTGAAAAGGCTCGTTGTATGCTCATACAAGCCAAAATGTCCAAAGTATTTTGGGCTGAAGCAGTTCACACTGCTGCTCATATTGTCAATCGATCTCCAGCATCGGCAATTGACTTTAAGACTCCGAATGAGGTATGGTCAGGTGAACCCTCTAACTATTCATACTTACGAGTATTTGGGTGTCCAGCTTATTATTACATTAATGAAGGAAAGCTTGAACCAAGGGCTAAGAAGGCCATATTCGTAGGGTATGTGGATAGAGTAAAAGGGTGCAAACTTTGGTGTTTGTCTTTACTCAAATTTATAGTTAGTAGAGATGTCACCTTCGATGAATCCTCTATACTTGATCCTCGTAAAGTTTCCGTGGAGTTTTCAGGAAACAAGAACAACGAGCAGGTGGAGCCTCTGGTGGAGCTTGCCAAGGAAAAGGATCAAGAGACTCAGGTTAAAGCTGAGTCAGAAGATGTAGACCTTGAAGAACTGGCTGTCAATGAACCATACACAATTGCGAAAGGGAGGGAGAAGAGGCAGACACGAGAACCGGAACGCCTTATAAATCAAGCAAACTTGATTGTATATGCGTTCGTAGCTGCACAAGAAGAGATTAAGGATCTGGAGCCCTCCTTGTATATTGAAGCAACATATTGCAAGGATGCTGCACAATGGCGATTAGCCATGACGGAAGATATGGAGTCTCTTCACAAGAATCAGACATGGGTCTTAGTGAAAAGACAAAAGGGGGGGAAGAGGACAGTTGGATGCAAGTGGATCTACAGAAAGAAAGAGGGAATTCCTGAAGTGCAAGATGCTATGTTTAAGGCGAGATTGGTTGCAAAAGGTTTCAGTCAGAAGGAGGGAATTGACTACAATGAAATTTTCTCTCCAGTCGTGAAGCATAACTCAATTTGTGTGCTACTAGCATTGGTTGCACAATTTGACTTGGAGTTTCAACAGCTTGATGTCAAAACTGCTTTCTTACACGGTGATCTAGAAGAGACAATCTATATGGATCAACCTAAAAGTTTCCTAGCTGAGGGAAAAGAAGATCACGTATGCCAATTAAAGAAGTCTTTGTATGGTTTGAAGCAATCCCCTAGACAGTGGTACAAGAGGTTTGATGCATTCATGACTATACATGAATTCTCAAGGAGTGCATTTGATAGCTGTGTGTATCACAAGAAGATGTCTGGTAACTCAATGATTTATTTACTGTTGTATGTTGATGATATGCTTATTGCTGCTAACAACATTACAGAGATAAATGTTTTGAAGAAACTGTTGAGTAAGGAATTTGACATGAAGGATTTAGGAGCTGCAAAGAAAATCCTTAGTATGGAGATTTCAAGAGAAGACGGTGTTGTACATCTTTCTCAGAAGAGGTATATTGAAAGGATTCTCGAGAGATTCAATAGGTATACGTGCAAGCCTGTAAGTAAACCATTAGCTCCTCATTTTAAACTTTCAGAGTTACAAATGTGTCAGTCCGAGGATGAGGTGGAGCATATGTCAAAGATACCTTATGCCAGTGCAGTTGGCAGCATTATGTATGCTATGGTATGCACACGTCCAGATATTGCTCAATTTGTAAGTGTGGTAAGTAGATACATGTCCAGCCCAGGAAAGAGGCATTGGGAAGCTGTCAAGTGGATATTGAGATATCTCAAAGGAGCTTCTGGTGTTGGTCTGACCTTTCGAAAAAGTGGTGGAGGTATTTCAATTCTCGATTATGTGGATTCTGACTATGCAGGAGATCTGGACAGAAGAAGGTCCACAAGTGGATACATATTTACCCTCGTTGGTAGTGCCATTAGTTAGAAGTCGACTCTGCAGTCGATTGTCGCTTTGTCTATGACAGAAGCAGAATATATGGCAGCAGCGGAGGCGATGAAGGAAGCTATCTGGTTGAAAGGTTTAGTAGCGGAATTGAGTTTGGTTCAGCTGGAATCACCTCTTAGATGTGATAGTCAGAGTGCTATTCATCTAATGAAAAATCAAAGATTTCCTGAGCGCACTAAACACATTTATGTCAGATTTCATTTCCTTCGAGATGTTGTTGAAGAGGGAACTATCAAGGTTGTGAAGGTTATCACAGACGATAATGCTGTAGATATGTTGACCAAGATAGTCTCGCTCGCTAAGTTTGCACACTACAAAGACTTGGCGGGGGTGTGCATCAACTGATGCAACTCTGAAGAGAACAGTTGTTAGGTGGAGGTGGTATGTTCAACCATGGTTCGATTCTTCTTGTTTGTTACAACGGGATTGCCCAGTAAGCTTAGAAGTTTTGGCCAGAGTTGTTCACACGCACGCTCGAAACGCAAACCAAGGTGGAGATTGAAAATGTTGGTTTATGTTTAGTCAACAATGGCATGCCAATTGGAAGAGTTGGTGGAAAAAGTTGGCATGAATGCTAGGAGGAAGCTTCCTCCTTTGATGTCACCCATGACATCAAGAGGAAGTAGATTGATGTCACCAATGACATCAAGAGGATGTCCTTACCTCTATAAATAGATACACTCTTTCATTTGTAGAAACAATCCCAAAAACAATACAATACATTGTAGTGAGTAGATTAAGAGAGAAATTCTCTTAAGTGTAATTGGGAAATCTCCTCTTCCTTTGTAAATAATAGAAAAGGCAATTGTTCTCTGGTGGACGTAGGATTATTTTGATCCGAACCACGTTAAATCTTGTGTTCTTTCTTTTACGTTTCCGCTAGCATAAAAGAAAATAGTTTTTGTACAATATGAAAAGAGAATACTCGTTTTTTTAAAATTTAAAAAAAACTTTTTCTGCATTAGGAAAAAGAAAATATTAAGTTTGTTGAAATGAAAGAAAATATTTTTTCTACATCACGAAAAGAAAGTACCCCTTTTGTTGGAATGAGTTGGTGGGGTTGATGGGATGTGGAATAGGGCCCTAAGGTTGAAAAAGAGTTTTGAAAATTGTTTTCCTTTCTTGTAAGAAAAATATTTTCCTCTAATTGATTGAAAATGAGTTGATGAAGAAAAAATTTTAAGCCAACCAAACATGAAAATATAAAAAAATATTTTTCGAAAAATATTTTCATTCGTACCAAAGAATAAAATAAGCACCAGAAAATGCAAGGAAAAGCAAAATGCAAATACGAGTGGACGAGTGGTTACGTACATAAAGACACAAAATAATTCGACTATAGAAATCAAGAATTATTGCATCTTCAAGTGCACATGGATTCTTCGGATCTTTTTACCTTTTCGTTTTATTTGCGTTAGGAACTTTAGAGATGTTTCCTTTTTTGAAAATGAGGGAGAAATTTAAAAAGAGCCAGATTTATAAGTGGTTATTCAAAATAGCTCAGTTTTAAAAGTAAAATCGAAATCTAGGTATTTTTCATGTAATAATAAATAGGAATGAAATTACTGTTCAGAATCCGTAAAATACTCTAGCATAATATATTAAAAGTATAGTATAATATACTGGAGTTCCAGTATAACATACCGGTCCAGCATAATATGCCGGAAGTTCATACGCAGGTGCTCCAATCTACAATATATTATGCTGAAACTTTTCGCGTGTTGGAGTTCCAACATAATATGCTGGAAGTTCATAGAAGGTGCACCGAACTCCGGACGTCAACCGTCTAGAATCCGGCTCTTGGATCTCTGCAACTTATCAACCCGGGGGCGGCGATGGACAAGATGGCAGTCAGGCGGGGGACAATGAGCAGAATGGCGGTCACGCAGGGGGTGACGGTCGAAGCGGCGAAGCCCCTTAGGACTTGTATATATTTTTTGTTTTGTTGTATTTTAGAATGTGATGGGGATCTTTTGTAAGGTCGGGTGTATATACATTTTTTGGATGATAATGGAAGTCGTACTTTTGCTGCCATTCCTTTCCTTTTGTACCTTTTATTTTTGGTGCCTCATCTCCGTAGAGCGGGTGCTCGCTTACTTGTAGGATTTTCAGTGTGTTTTTCGAACGTTGTCTCTGTTATCCGCCGATAAGATGTGGCTTCGACGCTAAATAGTGATGGCTTTAGCTAATAATGACATCACTTCAATTGTTGTTTAAGTGCCCTTCGACGTAGTCGAACAAGGTTGGCGACTGTTGGCGACGACCTTAGCCTGTGGGATATAGCTTCGACCGTTGTCGAGGTGCTGTCCTCCGTGGTCGAGCTAGGTCGACGTTTTAATGTTGGTGGCCTTAGCCGAAATGAAGTCGATGGCCTTAGACATATATGTAATTATGACCGCCTTCGAATTACTTACTTGTCGTGGTCGAGCTAGGTCGACGGTTGACGGCGATGGCCTTGGCCGTATATGTGACTTCGACTATTGTCGGATTGCTTACTTAGCGTAGTCGAACTGGTTCGATACATCAATGATGGTGGCCTTGGCCGAAATAGTGTCGATGGCCTTAGCCATATACGTAACTTCGATTGTCGTCGAATTACTTGCTTGTCGTAGTCGAGCTGGGTCGACGATTGACGGTGATGGCCTTAGCCATAGTAATGTCGATGGCCTTAGCCATATACGTAACTTTGACCGTTGTCGAATTACTTGCTTGTCGTAGTCGAGCTGAGTCGACGGTTGATGGCGATGGCCTTGACCGTATATGTGACTTCGACTGTTGTCGGATTGCTTACTTATCGTAGTCAAACTGGGTCGACGATCAACGATGGTGGCTTTGGCCGAAATAGTCTCGATGGCCTTAGCCATATACGTAACTTCGATTGTCGTCGAATTACTTGCTTGTCGTAGTCGAGCTGGGTCGATTGATGGTGATGGCCTTAGCCATAGTAATGTCGATGGCCTTAGCCATATACGTACCTTCGACTGTCGTCGAATTACTTGCTTGTCGTAATCGAGCTGGGTCGACGATTGACGGTGATGGCCTTAGCCATAGTAATGTCGATGGCCTTAGCCATATACGTAACTTCGACTGTCGTCGAATTACTTGCTTCTCGTAGTTGAGCTGGGTCGACGATTGACGGTGATGGCCTTAACCATAGTAATGTGGATGGCCTTAGCCATATACTTAACTTCGACTGTCATCGAATTAATTGCTTGTCGTAGTCGAGTTGGGTCGACGGTTGACGGCGATGGCCTTGGCCGTATATGTGACTTCGACTGTTGTCGAATTGCTTCCTTGTCGTAGTCGAACTGGGTTGACGATCAACGATGGTGGCCTTGGCCGAGATAGTGTCGATGGCCTTAGACATACACGTAACTTCGACTGTCGTCGAATTACTTGCTTGTTGTAGTCGAGATGGGTCGACGATTGACGGTGATGGCCTTAGCCATAGTAATGGCCTTAGCCATATACGTAACTTCGACTGTCGTCGAATTACTTGCTTGTCGTAGTCGAGCTGGGTTTACGATTGACGGTGATGGCCTTAGCCGTAGTAATTTCGATGGCCTTAGCCATATTACGTAACTTCGACTGTCGTCGAATTACTTGCTTGTCGTAGTCGAGCTGGGTCGACGATTGACGGTGATGGCCTTAGCCATAGTAATGTCGATGGCCTTATCCATATACGTAACTTTGACTGTCGTCGAATTACTTGCTTGTCGTAGTCGAGCTGGGTCGACGATTGACGGTGATGGCCTTAGCCATAGTAATGTCGATGGCCTTAGCCATATACGTAACGTCGACTGTCGTCGAATTACTTGCTTGTCGTAGTCGAGCTGGGTCGACGATTGACGGTGATGGCCTTAGCTGTTTGCACACTGGAGATGGCCTTAGCTGTTTGTACACTGGAGATGGCCAGCCGTTTGTACACTGGAGATGGCCTTAGCTGTTTATACATTGGAGATGTCCTTAGCCGTTTACACATTGGATATGGCATTAGCCGTTTATACATTGGAGATGGCCTTAGCCGTTTACACACTGGAGATGGCGTTAGCTGTTTGCACACTGGAGATGGCCTTAGCCGTTTGCACACTGGAGATGGCCTTAGCCGTTTGTACACTGGAGATGGCGTTAGCCGTTTATACATTGGAGATGGCCTTAGCCGTTTACACATTGGAGATGGCCTTAGCCGTTTGCTCACTGGAGATGGCCGTAGCCGTTTATACATTGGAGATCATGCTAGTCCAGTCCCTTTGTCATGTCAGTCAGGAGAGCATATGGAGTGGCTGGTACGATAAACTTGTTCCACAAATATCTCCAGGTGTCCCCTCTGCCGCCTCGTTAAAAACCTCCCCGAGAAAACCCGATTGGGACAAAACTCGGGAAGGGAAAAAGAGCGCGACTCGGGAGACGCCTTTCAGAAATGGAAATACTTGAGGTGGGCGACGTTCCAATTGTTTTGGAGCGTTTTTCCTTCCATTGTTTCTAATTGGAATGCTCCTTTACCTGCTGCTGCTGTGATTTTGTAGGGTCCGTCCCAGTTGGTGCCCAGTTTTCCTTCGCTTGGGTCTTTTGATGCCAATGTTTTGGCTTTGAGGACGTAGTCTCCCACTTTGAGTGGTCTTATTTTGGCTCTCTTGTTGTAGTATCTTTCGACTTGTTGTTTCTGAGCCACCGTTCTTATGTGGGCCATTTCTCTTCTTTCCTCGGCCTCATCGAGGTCTTGAAGTCTGTTTATGTCGTTCTCTGCTCCGCTGGTATGTGAATACCTCAAGCTTGGTTCGCCGACCTCGACTGGTATGACCGTGTCGGTTCCGTAGGCCAGTGAGTACGGTGTTTCTCCTGTGCAGGATTTGGGTATGGTCCGGTGTGCCTTCAACACTTCTGGTAGTAGCTCGGGCCATAGCTCTTTGGCTTCCTCGAGTTTCTTTTTCAGTATGTTCAATATTGTTTTGTTGGAAGACTCTACTTGGCTGTTGGCGGCGGGGTAATATGGCGTGGAGAGTATTTGCTTAATATGCCATTTGTCGAAGAACTCTGTCGTCTTCTGGCCGATGAACTGTCGTCCGTTGTCCCAGCTGATTTCCTCGGGGATGCCGAAACGGCAGATGATATTCTTCCATATGAAGGCGATGACTTCCTGTTCGCGTATTTGGGCGTACGCACCTGCTTCTACCCACTTGGAGAAATAGTCAGTTAAAACTAATAGAAATCGTACCTTTCCTCGTCCCCCCCGGTAGGGGACCGACTATGTCCATTCCCCATTTGATGAAATGCCATGGGGAAGTGACTGAATGGAGGGGTTCTCCTGGTTGATGTATCATGGGGGCATACATTTGGCATTGTTCGCATCGGCGAACGTATTCCGCTGCCTCTTTCTTCATAGTGGGCCAATAATAGCCGGCCTGTATTATGCAGTGCACGACGGCGCAGTAACCTGTGTGGGCGCCATAGTGACCCTCGTGTACCTCTTGGAGTACTGGCCTCATTTGGTGTGGCCCTAGGCACTTGGCCAGGGGTCTGCCAAACGTTCTTTTGTAGAGCTCATGGTTTATCAGGCAATACCGGGCGGCCTGTACGCTGAGCTTCTTTGCTTCTTTTTTGTCGAGTGGGAGTGTCCCATCCTGCAGATAGGATACAAATTGGTTGCGCCAGTCCCAAGTCAAATTTAAAGAGAGTACCTCAGTGTGATTAATGGCTGAATGGAGGAGGGTGACCACGCTTCCTTTGTTGAAGTTTTTAGTGGCTGCGGCGAATTTCGCTAAACCGTCTGCTTCAACATTTCGTGCCCTCGGAATTTGTTCGAAGCGGCACTCGTCGAACTCAGTCATTAATCTGTGGATTTCTGATTGGTATTTTTGCAATCTCTGCTCCTTGATTTGGTAAGTCCCAGTGATCTGGTTCACTACGAGTTGGGAGTCACAATGGAGAACGAGTCGTCGAGCCCCATATTTGATGGCTAGTTTTATACCTGCAATAACAACCTCGTACTCGACCTCGTTGTTAGTCATTTAGGGGCATCGTATGGACTAGCAAATTATTTCGCCCGTGGGGACCTCGAGGACGATTCCAAGTCCCGATCTCGAGGAATTAGTGGCGCCGTCAGTGTAAAGAGTCCATAGGTCGGTGTTGGAGGGGGCACGACGTGCCTCTAGTTCCGCCTCTGACAGTATCTCTGCGCTGAAATCGGCTACAAAGTCGGCAAGTACTTGCGACTTGATGGCGTTTCTTGGATGATATGAGATATCGTGCTCGCTGAGCTCTATGGCCCATCTGGCGAGCCTGCCTGATAATTCAGGCTTATGTAGGACGCTTCTCAAAAGGAAGGTCGTTACTACCTTTATGGGGTGGCACTGAAAATAGGGTCGGAGCTTCCGTGAAGCTACGACCAATGGCAGAGCTAACTTTTCAAGGTGTGGATACCGTGTTTCGGCGTCCACTAAGGTTTTGCTAATATAGTAAATAGGAGATTGCGTACCTTCCTTTTCGCGGACCAAGACTGCGCTGACGGCGACCTCGGATACGGCCAGATACACCAGCAGGGGCTCGCCTGGATTCGCTTTGGCCAGCAGTGGTGGCGAAGATAGGTATGCTTTCAATTTTCTCAAGGCTTCGACGCATTCCTCGTTCCACTGTAACCCATTGTCCTTTCTCAACACATTGAAAAATTTATGGCACATGTCGGAGGATCGTGAGATGAACCTGGATAGCGTCAGCTTTTGTACCTATTTTTTGTTGTTCAAAATCTCAGGTATTGCATCTATCGCCTTGATCTGATCTGGGTTGACCTCGATGCCTCGTTGTGATCCGAGAAATCCTAAGAATTTTCTCGAGGCTACGCCGAAGGCATATTTCTCGGGGTTCAGCTTCATCCCCTACCTTCTCAATATGCCAAAGGCTTCTTTCAGATGGTCGATGTGGTCTTCTTTCCTTGTCAACTTCACCAGCATATCGTTGATATAGACTTCCATGGTCTTACCGAGCTGCTCTTTGAACATTTTGGTGACCAGTCTTTGGTACGTAGCCCATGTATTTTTGAGCCCGAAGGGCATTACCTTGTAGCAATATGTCCCTTGGTGGGTGATGAAAGTCATTTTCTCCTGGTCCTCCTTGGCCATCATGATTTGATTGTATCCGGAGTAGGCATCTAAGAAGCTCAACAGTTCATGTCCTGCGGTAGCGTCGATCAATTGGTCGATGTAGGGTAGCGGGAATGAATCCTTTGGGCATGCCTTGTTCAGATCGGTGAAATCCACACACATTCTCCACTTCTCATTTTTCTTTTTGACTATGACGACATTGGCGACCCACTGGGGGTACTTCGATTCCTTGATGGAACCGTTGGCCAGTAACTTGTCTACTTCCTCGCTGATTGCTTTATTGATAGCGGCGTTGAATTTTCTTCTCATCTGTCGCACGAGCAGATGTAATGGATCGACATTCAGCTTGTGGGTGGCGATGTCTCGCGGGATTCACGGCATATCTGAATGGGAAAAAGCAAATAAATCTGCATGGTTAGTTAGGAATTCACGATACTTACTTGGGTTGGCAAGGCCGTGCCCGATGTAGGCTTTCTTTGTAAGGTCGGTGTCATCCAATTGGACTGGGTCGAGATTTTCGACCGTTGCTTTACAGGTCTCTGCGACGTCGGGGTCTCTAATGGCGTCCGTTGTCGGGTTGACCTTAGTCCCCGACACAGCTGATTGCTATGCCTCTGCACTTGCCCCCTTTAGCTGTTTGGTGTGGGCGCAATCTTGAGCTATTTTGTAGCACTCCTGTGCGGTGCGCGGCTCGCCTTGAATGCTGAATACTCCCCATGAGGGAATTTGATCACTTGGTAAAAGCTTGAAGGGACCGCTCGCATGGAATATATCCATGGGCGTCCTATGATGGCGTTGTACACCGTTTCCTAGTTCATCACGTGGAAAGTTTCTTTCAGCGTGACTCCTCCTGCTAAAATGGGCAGTGATATTTCTCCGGATGTCCGTTCCACTGCATTGTTAAAACCAGATAGTGTTATGCAACGCTGTATTATCTTATCCTCGAGTCCCATTTGTACGAGGACCCTCGGATGGATAATACAGGTGCCACTTCCGTCGTCAACCATGATTCTTTTAACATCCGTATCTGCGATACGTAAAGTGATAACTAAAGCGTCGTAATAAGGGAAAGACAAACCATCGGCATTGGACTTATTGAAGGTGATACTATCTTCGAAGTCGTCATACCATTCATGGGCGATGGTCCACTTTAGTTTGTGCGTGGTGGTGAACTTGATATGATTGATCGCTAAGTCGTTGCCGCCTCCTACGATCATGTTTATCATGCGTGCTAGGGAGGGTGGCTTCGGCAGCCCGTGGGGATGTTCCCGTCCGCGTGCAAAGTTGGTTTTCCCTTTGTCACTGACTAATTCCCTTAGGTATCCCTGGTTCAGCATCCTGATTACCTCTTGCCGTAGGCCTATGCAGTCTTCGGTTTTGTGTCCCCGTTCCTGATGGAACTCACATAGGACGTTTGATTTCCTTGTGGTAGGGTCTAATTTCATCTTCTAAGGCCACTACACTTTGGTGCCTAGCTTCTCCAGTGTGTACACTATTTCTGAAGGAGACATACAAGAGTTATGGGAGGATAATAAAGGAGGCGTACCTCTTTCGTTTTGGAGTGTATCGTTGTTAGCCATTGGGTCGGCCCATTAAGATCGTCCTCGTCCGCTCGTACCTTAGCGCAATATGCGTTCTGGATTTCCTCCGATGTGGTAGGGGGATATTTCATGAGGCGGCTTAGTAGCTTCTTGGTTGTCCTCGAACTGTCCCTGTTTAGCCCGTTCTGGAAAGCGGCGACTGCCATACCTTCCAATACGTTTGGCAGACTCATCCTTACCCTGTTAAACCTGGCTAGGAAGTCCCTGAGTCCCTCCCCTGCGGTTTGCCTGACGGCGAAGATGTCGTTGACCCTTGCTTCTGCTTTCTTTGCACCTGCATGGGCGGTGACGAACTTATCCGCCATTTCCTCGAACGTTGATATCGCCTTAGCTGGTAGCTGAGAGTACCACGTTAGGGCCCCTCCTGTCAACGTCTCACCAAATTTCTTCAGCAGCACCGATGGTACCTGTTCTTTTGATAGGTCGTTGCCCTTCACAGCAGTGACATAGTGGATCAAATGATCCTCGGGATCTGTGGTTCCGTCATATACCTTCAAGTAGGGTGGCATCTTGAAGGTTTTTGGTATAGAGTGAGGAGTAGCTTCTTCGGTGTATAGTTGTTCAACGAACCTCCCCATGTCGCATTTTGGTAGCAACTTGGGAGCACCTGGGATTTTGTCTACCCTCTCCCGATGTTCTTTCATTTGGTCACGAAGCGCCTTGTTTTCATTCTCCATTTCTTCCATCTTCTTTAGGATGACTGTTAGTGTGCCGTCGTTGGTCTGTGCCTCGATGGGCTTGTTATTTTCTCGTACAACCTCAGATTCACCCATGGCAGCAGTGATGCCTTCCGTTGGTATACACCTGGCGTTACTTTGCGGTGACTTCTCAACCAAGCCACTTAGAGTACTTGTTAGCCATTCTTCCAGTAGCTTCTT
Source organism: Nicotiana glauca (assembly GCA_026770625.1). Classification (NCBI taxonomy): domain Eukaryota; kingdom Viridiplantae; phylum Streptophyta; class Magnoliopsida; order Solanales; family Solanaceae; genus Nicotiana; species Nicotiana glauca. Next base: position 70,838 of record MU725643.1, read on the forward strand.
GACCACCGAGGGTGCTTCCTTAGCCGTAGATGTGGAAACTCCTTTTTCATGCAAGATCGTCAGATCTTCGGATGGGGAAGGTGAGATCTCAGCACCTGACGTGATGCTAGGGGTTGCATTCAAGATGCCCTCGTCACCAGCCTCGTTGAGAGGACCAAAGAGATTGGCTGTAACACCCACTATTGCTTTTGTTCTTGTGTTATTTTCGGCCATTTTTTGTTTTTGTGTGGTGTAGGGAATGGTAGTTGGTTGTTCTCTAGGTGGATACTATGATTTTGATTCTCGAAATCTCCACAGACGGCGCCAAATTGTTTGGCTCAAAAGTTATCAATATGCTTTGTAAGCTCAAAAACAATCAAAAGTAAATAAAGGTAAATCGTAATCAAATATAATAAGACCTAGATATGAAAAATGAAGCTGTTATTGTAGATCTGATAATATAAAACGATAATATGAACTTGAGAGAAAGTATTCATTAGAGATAGAGATAGAGAGAGAGTAGGAGAGAATCAGAGAGTTGTATTATTCGAGAATCACAATGATGTCCCTTTTACAATGTGAATGAGACCTTCCTCGAAATAATCACAAAGGTACAAAAATAGGTAACGTCTTCTTAGTGAAGACGCTGAGTTTTAAACGACGTTGTCTTTGTCCCCACGTCCAAGTCGTACCCTTGCTTTAGTTGACGTATGCTCACTGGGCGTACCCATCAGCGTAGAGACGTTGATGGTCAAATTTGACCCCATACAAAGACCATACTAATGGAATTTGGTTCTACTTCTGAATTTGATCCTAATTAGTTAATTGCCTTTCGAATATATGTGCATTCCACTTTCACATCCCGGATTTGCATTATGTATACTATGTTCCTTTTGTTCCACTTTCTAGCCTTATTTTTCGAGTTTCCTTTCAAAATTTTCCAATTTTCCTTTAGTTAGTGCTATATTTTGTTCGGAATTTTGCAGAATTTTTCTCTAGTCTTTCTTTCTTTAGTGCACCCATGTATTGGTAATGGGTATTTGGTGGTTTCTCTTATTTACTACCCTCTATGGTGATTTCTTCCATTTTTTACGTCTGATTTGCACATCTTTGTTGGAAAAAATTCTGCATAAGTTTAAACACGATTTGGGCATAATGAATTTCCATCTATGACAAAAATGGTGAATAAACAAGCAATATCTCTCATGCAACCAAGGTGTTTGATAATATGTCTTGAATAGAACTATGATGTTTACTTGAGAGCTGAATTCAGCATATTTGGTCTATCCTTTCTTGACATACAATGATATATGTATATTATTTTGGTTCTTTGACTTTGGCATTTGAAAGATTTAACTTGAGAAACTGCACATGAAAGATCAACAAGAAAAAATCTCAATAACGAACTTTACCATAAGGTGTTAAACTTAATTTTTTCATAAGCAATGTGGCATTAAAGGATAAAAGTTTGAAATGGAGGTTTCAAAATTGTGCTGGAGATTTTGTGAACTAATGGTTCTAATGCTAATTGGCACTTTTCTTGATGTTTATACGGTCAATTAGTATCCCTCAAATTATGATTTGTTGTCTTTAGATAATGTAAGTTTCGATGCAGGACCCCGAACTAATAACTGCATCGACACATAGGAGAAAAAGGAAAGCCCTCATACTGGAGCTTTTCTTCTGGGAGATGAACAAGGCTGATCTTAATGTTGGGTGTGCTCTGGTAAAGAAAAGATCTTTGCGAGCTCAAAAGAAAAGATTTGTTCCAACAGTATTCACGAATTTGTGCGTATTTGCTACTGCTTTATTTATAGTGTTTCTCTAAGTAAACCTAAGGAATCAGTTGTGGGGAGAGAGGGTACTTTGATGAGTGATTGAACTGATCTATTCAAAGGTATTTTGTCTTTTGAGAATTTATTTATTTATTGGTGAACTTTGAATTTAAAAAGTAAATTCAAATGATAGAACTTTTTTTTACAATAAAATAGTGTAGAACCTGCCGAGCCTTTCTTACGTTATTGTTATTGTTATTGTTTTTTTAATCTATTTTCTGGTATTTATGGTGCTATTATTGTTTCTATACTTTCTGTTGTTGGTATTGATATATTGTCTTTTTCGTCTGATTGAGCTGAGGGTATATTGGAAACAACCTCTATACCCTCTTGGGGCAGGGATAGAGTATGCGTACATTCTACCCTCCTCAGCCCCCATTTGTGGGATTTTACTGGGGGATTATTGTTGTTGTTATTGTAACATAGTGTAGAACCTATATAGAATGCTCTAAATTGAAGTGTCAGACTTTGGCAAGTATTACAAATTGATTAATATAATTATACGATTTCAGAAAATTTAAAATGTACATAACGCAAAAGATAAATAATAATACAGGTAATAATAGTTCAATACGTTACTACACAAAAGCCTATTTTCTTTTTTTCTTTCCCTAAAGGCGAACAAAGAATGCAACTAGCAATAGACCAAGAAATATTAAAAAAAATAAAACAAGAAAAAAGAGCAACTCAAATAGGATGTAAAATGACTAGGTTGATGTTTTGGGAAGTGCAACTCTCTAAAATTATTAGTAATATTTTAGTTTCTTTAACAGTAATGTGTTTGTTGGAAGCATAAACGTTTACTTAAAATTTGGAAGTTAAAATCGTAAGTTTATGGTTTTGATATTTTTTTATGAAATTTATTTATTTATATTTTACTTGATCGAACAATTTATGGGATAGAATACTGGAAAAAAAAAAGAAGAGAATGTATGTGAGAAGTACAATAATAGAGAATTAAGAGATGAAGAGGAACAACAATGGATATTTGTTCAAAATGGGTAGGAAAATGACAGTTGAAACTAAAACTAAAACGTTGAGCTGATATGTTTAGTTTTTCCTTTTTTCATTAATTGGCCTAGGTAATATGAAAGTCAATCATATTTCTGTTCCACTATTTGGATAAAATGAGTAGGGTCTATTTCTTGATGCTTGAGGTTTATTGTAACGATCCGACCAGTCGTTTTGAGTACTAGCGCTTCCTTCAGCAGTCGGAGGCGATGAACAACTTCATTTCGGGTATTCTGACTTGTTCGCATGGTCGGAATTTAAATTCAGGAAGATCAGAGTTAAATTTAAATGAAAATTCTCATTTGAGAAGCTTAAAGTTGAAAGAATGAACTAGGATTGGATTTTTGAGTAAACAACCTCGGAATCAAGATCTGAAGGTTCCAGCAGGTTCGTATGATGATTATGGACTTGGGCGTATGCCCGGATTGGGTTTTGGATAACCCGGGAGCGTTTTGGCGCCTATTGTGGAAGTTAGCATTTTAGAAGGAATTTCTTAAGTTTGGCTTGCAGTGCATTTCAACGTTATCGATGTCCGTTTGGGATTCCGAGACTGGGAATAGCTCCGTATGGTAATTCTGGAGTTGAAAGCGTGATCAGAAGTAAATTCGGAGGTTCGTAGGTCATTTTGAAGCCATTTGGCTAAAGATAGAAATTGAAGGTTTTGAGAAGTTTGACCGGAAGTGCACCTTTTGATATCGGGTCGGAATCCGATTCCGAAAGTTGGAGTAGGTTCGTATTGTCGAATACGACTTGTGTGCAAAATTTGAGGTCAATCGGACATGATTTGATAGGTTTAAACATCGGAAGTAGAAGTTGGAAAGTTCAAAGTTCATAAAGCTTGAATTGGAGGTCGATTGACGATTTTAGCGTTGTTTGATGTGATTTTAGGCCTCGAGCAAGTCCGTAATGTATTTTGGGACTGGTTGGTATGATTGGTTGGGGTCCCGGGGGCCTCGGGTGGATTCCGGGTAGTTAACAGATCAAAAAAGGAATTATAAAGAAGGCTGAAGGATCTGGTTGCTGGTGTTTCCGCTTCTACGGAAATGGGACTGCAGAAGCGGCCCCGCAGAAGTGGTTGAGGGAGCCGCAGATGCGGATTCGTTCGAAGGGTCGTGGACCGCAGATGCGGTCAAGGTTCCGCAGAAGCGGGACCGCATCTGCGGAAGAGGGTATCGCAAAAGCGGAAAAGGGGGGCTGAGCCAAGGACTGCAGAAGCGGTTTTTGACCACAAAAGCGGAACCGCTTAAGCGGGAGTAATTCCGCAGAAGCGGAAATAGCTGGGGCAGAAGCATTGTTTTAAAAGTCAGATTTTGGCCATTTCTCTCTCATTTCTCATGGCTTTGGCGATTTTGGGAGGATTAAAGAGAGGTTCTTCATCAACAATGTTAAGGTAAGATATTTCTACCTATTATGAGCTAAATACATTAATTATGTATGGATTTTAGTATGAACATGGGTAAAAACTTGAGGGTTAGAGGAAGACCTAGAAATATTGCGTTCTTGGAATTTAGCCACGATTTTGAGTATGAAATTAAGAGAAAATTATATATTTGAGTTCCTAAGGTCATGGGTAAAATTTATCTTCAAATATTTTTGGATTCCAAGCACGTGGGCCCGAGGGCATTTTTGTTAACTTTTCGTTCGGGGTTAGGAATTGTTATAAATTAGGTTGTAAAGTATAATTTAGCATATACTAATGGATTTATATGATCGTTGACTAGTTTTGGAGCATTGTGCATTGGTGCAAGTCTTCGGAAGAATGTAAAATGCCGGTTGTGGATCTTCGGAGCGAAGTGAGCCTCCTTTCTAATCTTGTGAGGGTGAATTTACCCCATAGGTGAAGTGAATGATTATGTGCTCCTATTTGTGGGGGCTACGTACGCACGAGGTGATGAGAGATCCGTGCGTAGCTACTATTATGCTATTGTTCGGGTAGTTAGGACCCATCAGCATGTTATACTTGAATTAATTATGAATCCATCGATGAATTGAATTGTTTAAATCACCCTTGATTAGTAAAAGAATTAAAAAAGATATTAAACATAATTTCCTAAATCGTTAAGCAGAGAATTGGTTTATTTGGATAATTATTCCCTGATAAAATTCTAATTGACTATCTGAGCACGTATCTTATGTGTACCTGCGTCGCATGGATGATTCGCGAGCAGGGTGATTATTTATTTTATGTTGACCGCGTCGCATGGATGATTCGCGAGCGGGGTAATAGATCACATTAAATTAATAAGTGGATTTCTAAAAAGACTAAAGCTTCATTTTCTCAAATTATTAAAGAGAATTGGCCTTTCTTGGATAATTGCTCCATGTTGACTTCTTAACTGATTGTCTGTCTATGTGTGTTTATTTTGGAACGCGCCGAATGCCTCTGCAGATTAATAGAGGCATCTATAGGCGCGCCATCGACCCTCGGCAAGTGCACATTTATTTCTGTTGGATCGGACCGTCGCCTCGGTACGATTTGCGCATGCTTGTATTGCTGCCTGGACTTATTTAAGTTGTTACATGCCTCACTCTAGCTCGAGATCATTTTTTAAAAAATGAAAAGAAATCTTGAAAAATTTCCTATGAAAGAATTATATTTTTACTTGTTTCCTCTATCTGGATAAAAATTATGTTAGAAAATAAATCCACTGTTTAATATGTATATTGAGAATAAATAATCGTTGGACTATTAGAGAGTGTCAAGTTGACCATCTCGTCTCTACTCCTTTGGGATTAGGCGGGATACTTACTGAGTACACGTTGATTATGTACTCATACTACACTTCTGTACATTTTTACTGCACAAGTATATACACCTCTAGCAGCCTGCTGAGCGAAGCAGCATGGATGACTCTGGGACTAGGTGAGCTACATTGTTCGAGACGACCCGCAACTAGGGTAGTCCCTTCCAGTGTACTGTATTTACTCTCCGTTACTATATTCCGGTCAGATGTTGTCTTTTATTTTTCTTATCAGTAGTCGCTCATGCACTTGTGACACCGGGTTTTTGGGATGGTTTACAACGGATTTATACTAATGGTTATTATTTATATTTGAATTTTAGTAGTGAAGTTTTATTTACAAAAATGGAAGGGAAAAACCTTATATTTTCAAAAGTATTAAAAGAGGAATTAATTGATAAGTTAGTTGGCTGGCCTGACAGAGTTGTCCGGCGCCACCAAGACTCTTAGTGGATTTTGGGTCGTGACATTCATACATATTTTTAGCTTTTGCTATTTTTTATGTTTGTTAATTAATCTACTATGTCGCCAGTTTGTTGCTTTCATGATTTTCTTGATAATTTCTTTCTTCCTCTGTTGCTTTTAATTTTTCTTTTCTTTCACTTCATTTTCTTGAAGGTAGGAGGTGGATTTTGACTGAGTTCCTCATATAAATAGATAGTTTTTTTATGTACGACTAACCTGGATGAAAATATTTTTTATCCTATTATTAGATATCGGGTCTAGGCTTCTTTTAAGGCAATGTTAATTAGTCTTCAACAATTATGTTTCTTTTGAATGTTGTCCTTAATATGAGTTGAAATTGGTATTTAGCAGGAATTGCCTGGTTATCTGTTATAAATTCTTTCTTATCTTTGCCTTTATTTCTATTTGTTGTAATTTAGTGCAAGATGAATAATTTACTCACAAAAATATAGAAATTATAAAAAAATAATGTCTAGATCAAGCATTTGACTTACCAGAGATATCAGATTGATGTTTCAATTATTTTATTTTTTCCTTGAAAGCTTGTAAAGTTAAGTGGCAGAAAAATGAATCTTTGAATTTGTGTGTTGATACATAATGAAAAGCTTTGGTTCTAATACTGAAGCATGCCATTTACAAATCTTAATATGTTTTCTTTATGCATTTTTCCTTGGATAAATATTTTCTCTATATATAGTTAGTCACATTGGAGGGTATAGAATTATAGAATTGACTTTGGTTAAATTTTTAAAAGTGCAGACTATTTTCTTCTACTATTATTATTCATATGTATTATATTGTGTTAAGTGATATATATTGTAGCATATTTCAGATAAAAGGGAAACTAAAATATTGGGATTTTACTTGGTCGAATAAAGAAAAAAGTTGTTATTGCAAAGGTAATATACTTTTCAAGAATGTGGTGCCATAGACAAGATTTTTCGGTTTTATGGACCTGTTTATAGTGATGGAAGAGTTTAACATCCAATATGGTATGCCTTTTGCGCTAAAGTCATATTATGATAACAATAACATATATTAAGATTCTGTGACGACCCGGCCCGTCGTCACGTGATTTACCGTCCGTTTTTCCTTTATTGTGTTGCTTCATATTTCTATATCAGTATTAGAGTCGATCGGGTGTATTTGAATTGGTTTTGGTCAAAAATAAGGCACATAGCCTCTTAGGAAGAAGCTTGTTTTGGAAAAGTCAACCGGATGTTGACTTATGAGTTAGAGGGCTCGGAATGGATTTTCGACGATTCGACTAGTTTCGGGTGATGATTTGTGACCTAGGAGTGCGATCGGAATTGAATTTGGAGGTCCGGTGTAGAATTAGGCTTGAATTGACGAAGTTGGAATTTGGGAGGAATCCGGTTGATAGGTGAAATTTTGATCCGGAAGTTGGAATGGAATTCCGAGAGTTGCAGTAGCTTCGTTTAGGTGATTTTGGATATGTCTGCAAATTTTCAGGTCATTCGGAAATCTTTTGTTCGGGTTTTGATTGAATGTTAGTTTCGGAAGTTATAGTTGAAACTTAGGCTTGACTCCGTCATCATTTGATGATTTTTGTGTTTAAGGACATATTTTTATGATTGGAACAAGTTCGTATGATATTTTGGAGTAGGTTGGTGGTTTTGGTTGAGGTCCCGGGGGCCTCGGGGTGATTTCGGGGGGTTCAAACGGATCATTTTTGGTTGGCTAGGAGATCAGATTTGCTGTCATAAATGTTGCAGGTTTTACTTCATCGCGTTCGCGTAGTGGTGGACGCGAATGCGTAGAGGAGAACTTGGGAGCCTGGGTGTTATGTCTTCGCATTCACGATGATGTTGATGCGAACGCGTAGTTGTAAGTTTAGAAGGTACGCGTTCGCGTGTGGTGGTTCGCAATGGCGAAGAAGGAAATATGGATCAGAGAATTTGGTTGTACGCGATCGCATGAGGAAGGTCGCGTTCGCGTGGGGTCAGGTTATTATTCATCGCGTTCGCGTGGGGCATGTCGCGTTTGCGTAAGAGGATTCTGAGATTTTAAAATATTGGTCATCGCGTTCGCGTGGGTAGTG
>MDKF010542343.1:0-17271 GCA_026770625.1 Nicotiana glauca
GTTCCTAACCAAACCAACATCAAAACACTCCCCGTTTCTCCCTCTACTCGAATCACCCGTTAGTTCTCCCCAAATTCCACCACAACTCCCTCCAAACCCTCAAAACCTAGGCGTCGCCACCACCGCCTACGGCGGCGCCGATGTTCAAACTCACACCCTCCTACCCTCTTGACATCCTCAACACCGTGTCGAAGCCCTCAAGTCTCAGAGATCGCCGGAAAACCCTCAAATGTTCAAGAAAAGTTTGCCGGGGACGAAATTTTCAAGAAAAAGGGTATAGAAGGCCTCCTGGATAACCAGAATTGCTTTTTAAAGGGAAAAGAAGAAAAGATAACAAAAAAAAAGAGCTAAGTTCTTTCTTCTCTTTATTTTATTTTCGTTCTTTTCTTTTTATATGTTTCTATATACATGTTTCCCTCTTTTTGACTTTATCATGATTTTTTTGATTCGTCTCTGTTTGTGGTTGTTTAGTAGGGTTTTTATCGCATCTGTTAGCTCAAAATTAAATTGATATAGTTAATTTTTGTTAGATTAGTTGTTTTTCCTCTCTAATGGTAATACTCATTGGAATGATACATGTTAGATGGTAGGGTATAATATTCCTGTTTATTTCTCCTTCTCAATTATTAGTCCTTCTTCTCTGTTGAATTATGTTTGTTAATTAGTTCAATTAGATTTAATTTCTGATACTTTTAGACTATAAGTTTGATATTAATTCTGTTATGATTAGTTTGGTTGGTTGATATCCATCTAGGTTTAGATAGATTTTGGTCATTAGTAGTGCAATTTCAGTAATTGATTTTATACTAGTGGTATCAGTAATTAGTAAGATTGGTTATAGCTGATTGAAATTCAATTAATAGTTAGTTAATGTTAGATTTGTTAAAATTAGGAGTAATTCTGATGGTTAGTATTAGTTAATGTTTAAAACTGGAAATTAAAAAGGGCAGAATGGTCATTAGGAATTCAACTAGGGTTCAGGGGTCTTTTGGGGACATAAAAGGGGTTGAGTGTAATACATTTAAGGAAGGGAGGGCATTGTTGGAATGTTAAATAGGCTGACGGTAATAATAGGGAACCTCAGGGGTACTTTGGGCATAGGAAAATGGCAACATCACTCAAAATGGTAATTGTTAAAAGGAAGTAGGGGTACAACAGGAATTTTAAGGAAATAGAAGATTCTAGATTGGGCTTTAATGTAAATTTTAATAGAATAAGTGCAGTAACTTTAGCAACAAGTCAGAAATTAGAGGTTTAACAAAGAAATAAATAGGGACTAATAAGCAAACAACTGAAATATGAAGTTCCCTCCCATTTAGGCCTATAAATAAGGTAGTGTCTGCCTTAATTCACAAGTTTGGAACCCTAGAAAAAATTCCCCAAAATATCTGTATAGCTCCAGATCTGAAATTAGTATTTGAAGTTCAATTTCTTCTTCCAAATCTGAAATTTTTCCTGAAAATCCAAAAAATAGATATAAAATCTCTGAAAACTACAAAATTTACTGTTTCATTGATAATAATACTGTGGAGATTGATCCACTGAAGTGGCAGGGTATCATTGTTCTGATTTCGAAGTTTTTGAACCTTAAGAAATATCCTTGAGCTCCAGATCTGAAACACACAAAAAATTTCAGATCAAATCTTCTATTCCAAACCAATTCCTGCTAAAATCCAGAAAACAATCAAAGACAATAGAAAACTGAAAGGAAACACTGTTCTATTGAGAACTTTTCACGAATTTGAGTGTACGAAAGCTGCTTGTCTAGTTGCTGTATTTTCAGTGATTACTTGAAGAGACTTCCGTCTCAAAAATCCTTTTTTGCTGCTGGAAATCGACTGTTGATTCTGCTGTGTATCTGTTCTTAGTGCTGACCTTAATTCCTCTTCATTTCATTCTCAATATCAGGTACTCACTCAAGTTCATCATTGTAGCCTCTTGATTGAAAAGGAAATGAAGTCTGAAGAGCTCTTTAAATCTGATAAATATGTAGTTGTTCAGTATTTTATGTTAAAATTGTATGAGTATATGTAATTCAATCTGTTTACTGATTTGGACTGTGAAGTACGTATTCAGGAACAACTAAATTGTTAGTGTTGAAACTGGAACTGTAGTTAGATCTGAAATTACACACTATAAGATCGGACATTGAATTTGATTAGTTGTAGTGTTCTATGTAGATTGCTTATTTGAGTTTAGAATAACAAAGATAGGAGTTGAGCTTGCTGAACACTGATATATGAGTATGTGAATTAAAAATTGGTGCATAAGGCTTAATAAGCCTCAGTAAATTTTACTTTAAGATCTGGAGGAAGATGTAAAACATATATCAGGCTTAGTTGAGTCTAATAAATTGAAGTAATTAAATTAAGTTGGGATCAGTACTTAGTCTGAATTGTTGATTGTGTTTGAGAAGTTATCAAGCCCCATGTTTTAACTGCCTTTTTCGTTTGAATTCATTACTTCGTCTAATCGGCTAATCTTTTAATAGGCCTCATTTAAATGGCTCGTGTGTTTAAACTAAAAACAATGCAAGGATTTGTAATCTTAAATCATTTCAGTTTACCTCTAGGCCCGAAAGTCCAACTTAATCAATTAAGATTTTCGTCGTTCTAGAGACAAACATTGAAGAGATAATCGCAACTACTGTTAAGTTGACTTTAATAGAATGATGAGACAGCCTCGCTCAAATGAAATACAAAGGGCGGGATATCGACAATTACTTACAAAAATACTTAGAATCGGGATGGACCGTTTAGTGAATTCCGCGGTCTTCCCCAAATCTAATAAACACGTAGATTACTTTAGGCGCGCGTGTTAATAAATATTACCTTCCTAATACGGGTGTACATTTCATGCGACCAAAATCTAGTTCTCAACGGAGTCGAAATGTGGTAAAGGCCACAGGCGTACTGGTGCGGTGTGGTCCGAAAATACATTTTCACGACGTTGCAATTCTTGCAAAAATTCAACAATAAAAGCGGATTATTAAATAAAGGCACATAAAAGTAGAACATGTATAAAAATCAGATAAAATCAAATACAACAGTTGAGAGACCGTGCTAGAACCACGGAATCTGGAAATTCCTGACACCTTCTCCCAGGTTAACAGAATTCCTTATCCGGATTTCTGGTTCGCGGACTGTTAACAGAGTCATATTTCCTCGGTTCGGGATTCAAGCGGTGACTTGGGACACCATTGATCTCCCAAGTAGTGACTCCGAAATAAAAATAATAAATCCCGTTCCGATTGTCCTTTAAGTGGAAAAAACTCCTTTATTATATCCCTTCACGGGGTGTAGTAATTCGGTAAAAAGGAGGTGTGACATGTAGATTCGGACCCTTGGTAGTGATCTAAGCTTTAAAAATCAAAAGAATCAAGTTTCCAGAAAATTGTCATTTATGCAGTCCAGAATGCGGTCGTAGATCATCTATGCGGACCACATTCCTGCCGCAAAGTGAAGCAGAAGAATTATCAAAATTGAAGTTGAAAATGCGGTCCACTATGCGATCGCATAATCAATATGTGGACCACATAATCGTCGCATAAATTCCTCAAGGATTTGTGGAGGTCAATTCTGCGGCGCAAAATGCGGCCGCATAACAGGAATGCGGACCGCATTCCTGTCGCAGACCCAGGCAGACCCTCAGGGTTTTTGGAGTCATTTCTGCGGTCCAATCTGCGGACCGCATTTTGATTCTGCGATCGTAGAATGCGACCGCAGATCTTGCCGTTCTCCTATTTTTTTTCCAAATTTTATGACCCGACCCTTTTTTTAATAAAACAACCCAACCCCCTCATTTTAACAACATTACTGATCAAATTAAGAGAGAGGAAGAGAAGGTCTTGAGAGAGAAAATCATCTTCTCCAAATTCTTGTTCTTCAAAACTATCCGGGCCGGGGAAATTCAAGCTTATCTTCATACCCCCTTCCCTACAGGTAAAATCCCTAACTTTTCCCATTGAAATTCTGTTTTAAACTAAGGGGAGGGAGGGGAGTCTCATGCATTGGTCCCTGAAAATAATGGTTGAAATGGTGCATGCATGTCTAGTGATAACCTAAAATCTAGTAAGAGGAATTGGTTAGGGGTAAAGAAGTGTTCAAAGAAGGGTTGATAACCTAAGTAAGTTGAGTAACAATTGTGAACTTCTATTCTAAGTTATGTGTATTAATTTATGCACTATATTGATGTGCTAGATTATTTGGTGAATTGGAAGTAGAATTTAGAAAGGAATTCGGCTCCAGGTATGTATGGCTAACCTTGACCTTGTAAAATCGCCTTGTTGGTGTTCAAATGTTTGGTATGTGACATCCACATGGGTAAATTGTGAAATTCATGTGATTATTAGCTGAGAAACAAATGACATAAGGAAATTGTAAGTGATGCAACTGGAATAATGGTGACATTAACATCTATGGCTTATCGTGGGCAAGTATTGTTGTAACGTGAAACACTTGTGAATTGTGGAATACGACGGAAATAGTATTGATGGTTATGGAAACACTTGTAAATTATTGTTGCTACTCCTTAAGAAGTGTTGTTGTGATCCTTTTGAATTGTTCATTGCTGTTGTTGTGATTGTTTGTGAATTGAAAATGTACGGTGGGATCGGGTTGCGCGCCGCAACACGAAGTAATAAGGTGCGGGTTGTGGTGATAAGGGTGGCCGAGGTAATAAGGGTGGCCGAGGTAATAAGGGTGGAAAGTGATCGAAATCACTGTTGAAATGAAAATATGAGCAAAAATGTGAAATCTATTGATGTGGAAATGTGGAAGGGAAACGGGAGAGTTTGTAAAACTTGTTTGGCTTGATTGTTCTTTCTTTATGGAATTGATTGTTGTTTCTGTTACTGTTACTTACTTGTCTATGGCTTGAGTTTACTTGGCGCAAAGTTTGTTATACATACCAGTACAATTCAAGTGTACTGACGTCCCTTTTGCCGGGGGCGCTACATTCGTGTTATGATTGTAGGTGGATCTGCAGCAGGTACTCCAGCCCACCGATCGTAGCTCCCTCTTCGTCTTCCGTCAGTTGTTTTGGTGAGCCCCATTCCTCTCGGGGCCCTACGTGGCTCAGGCCGCTTGTTTCCGTAGTTTTATTTTGCTGTTGTGTAAGGTATAGCCGGAGCCTTGTTACCGGCAAATACTGTATTATCATGTTGTACTTTTAGAGGCTCCGTAGATAGTGGATGTGGGTTAGAAGCTTATGTATATCCAGGTTTCATTTGTTGGGCAACGAATTGGTAATTTCACTAACTATTATGTACGTATGTTTTGAAAAAGGTGTTCTAAATTAATTATATGGCTAGTTCTTGGAATATTGAACAAGGAAAACAAGGGGTAGCTCGTGGGATTGGAAAGGCAGCCAGGTCCGCTTGATTGGGGCTACCCGGTTAGGCGCCGGTCATGTCCCTCGACTTGGGGCATGACAGAGAGGTAGAATGAGAGTGTATATATAGGAGTCAAATAGTGTAAGTAAATAAGACAAGATAGGTAAATATTATAAATAAGGTAAGGGAAGTAATAAAATAATCAATTAAACTTGATAGGGACAGAAAATTAGGGGATTATACCCACAAATAACTATGATTGAGTATCAAATAAGGCAAGAAGTGGGTTTAACATCCAATTAGGGTTAGAACCTATAAATCAAGCAATTAATCACATGAATAAGGCAATCATAGGTAATTAGAAACCAATCAAGGGTCAATCAACCAATAAATAGGCAAGAGACGCCAAATAGGAACCTCTGGATTAAGGAAAGCAAGCAGAAATCAGTAAATTATTTCAACAAACAAAATAATTTAGTTAATCAGTCAATTATTCAAACAAAGCGGACAAACATATTGAAGTCAAACAATGAACAGTCAAGCAATTGAGCTAGAGTCATAGCCATGCGAGAAAGATTAAACAAGACATAAGAATCTCAGAAAATCTTTTGCAAAAATAGAAGTAGAACCCTAAATTTTTAAAAAAATACTTAGTGTTGATTAATAGTAGGAAGATCGGGAGAATCTTAAAGAAACAGTCATGGAAACTCGAAACTAGTTCAAACACAGCGGTTCGACCAACAGATTACGAGAAAACCAAACCCTAACATAACAAAGTGCTTAAAAATCGATTAAAAATAAAGAAATAAGAGAACTTTTAAAGAAAAGTTGTTATCGAACTCAGAATCGCTTAAGATCTACAAAGATCTGGATGGATTCATGTCCAAAATTAGGGTTTTGAAGAAAAAAGGAAAGGGGTAAAGAGAATCTGGCCTTTAACCAGAGATTTGAACCACAAACATTAAGATAGTAACACACACATACCATAGGCGGACCCTCAAAGAGTCTCAAATAAGATCAGGCTAGATCTCCTCAAGATCTTTCCTTGAAATAACAAAATCGGACAACCAGAAGAAGTAGGAGACCGGTAAAAGTCTCAAACAGCCATGGAAATCCATGGGACGGGTAGGAATCGAAGATATTAGGGCTGATTTTGGGTGGCGGCGGCTAGGGTTAGGGTTGGGTCTAAGAGAGAGATAGAGAGGTTAGGGAATTTAGGGCAGCTGTTTTGTGTAAATGAACTAGGATTAGGGGTATTTTGAAATTAAAAACAGAAAGGATTGATACGGACCATTGATCTTAGAGATTAATGGCTACGATTGATCCTAGGGTTGGGGCGGGTTGAATTTAATTGGTTTGGGATGGGGTGGATTTGGGCCGATTTTAATTGAATTGGGACAGAATTTGGGTTGTTTAATTAGGCTAGGCCCGAAAATAAAAAGGGCCATTTGTTAAATACCTATTTAATTGATAAAAATAATTTTAAAAAATAATTCACGGATTATAAAAAATGATTTTCATGCCTTGAAATGTTTTACAATAATTACTTAGTATTTAAAAAAATATAAAAGGCTATTTTCTAGTAAAATAATATAATAATACATGCATGGGCTATAAAATCAAAGTTATTGCAATTATAACCCCAAAAATATAAATATGGCTATTTGTGAAAATAAAAACATAGTAAAAATGAAAAATGATACAAGTAGGCCACAAAATTATTATAAAACTATTTGTGATGCAATTAGTTATTGTTTATATAAATAAAAATACTTGGATAAATTAATTAAAACCCTTAAAAATGCAGAAATTATGAAAAAATATTAATTGATACTAATGCATAGTTTTGGAGGTGTATATGCATTTTGAAAAATTATTATAGGGAAAAATTGGGTATCAACAGCTGGCCCACTTTACCGGGGAAGGATGAAAGAGTTTTCTGGTAAAGAAATGATGACCAATTTTGATCGAGTGGGATGTTTTAAAAAATAGAGGCCGAACCCCGGTCTTTGAGCTGCCTACATATCCATAGTTTTACAGGAATCAGGCCATGTGTAGTTCTAGACCCAACGGTGAATGAAACCTATGGAATTGTTATAGGAATATTCGTATGTTTCGGAAAGTGTTCTTTCGGGGAGGATAGCATCGAATGGATTTATGCGGAGTTATGAATGTGAATCTGAATTGTAATAGATGTATCGCAGGGAAGGTATCTGTACGATCATGGAGTGAAGGCGAGCAAATGATCAGAAACCGGAGCGAACGTTGCTTTCGTTTGAAGAACAGTTACCTCCTGGATTACCTGAAAAACTTAAAACACAATGCATGCGAGCATATAGATGATGCATGTCACACCTCCTTTTTTCCTACTACACCCCGGGAAGGGGTATAATAAAGGAAGTTTTTCCAATTAAAGGACAATCGAAACGAGATTCGTTTATTAAGAGATTCAGAGTCACCACTTGGGAGATTTATGGTGTCCCAAGTCACCGGTTTGAATCCTGAATCGAGGAAGGGGTTTGACTCTATTTAACAGTCGCAAACCAGAAATTCGAGTTAGGAATTCTGTTAACCAGGGAGAGGGTGTCAGGCATTTCCAAGTTCCGTGGTTCTAGCACGGTCGCTCAACTGTCATATTTGGCTTATTTATTTGATTTTTGTACATGTTTTGACCTATGTGTTTTTAATTTTGAATCGCTTTTATTATTATTATTTTTAAAAAATTGCAACGTCGTGAAAACGTGTCTCGAACCGCATCACGTAAATGCACCCACGATTTTTGACACATTTCGACTTCGTTGAGATTTGGATTTGGGTCACATAAATGTGCACCCATATTTAGAAAGGTAAAATTATTTAAGTAACGGGCCTAAAGCAACTAACATGTTATTAGCTTTGGGGAGAGCCGTGAAATTCGCTAAACAGCCCGTCCTGAATTCTAAATGTTTAATATAGATATTTAAAGAGGGCCCCAAAATTTATGTATTTTGTTTAGCGAGGCTCATCTCATTTATTATTTAAAAGGCAAACCTAAAGAAACTACAATTTTCTACTTAATATTGTCTCCAAAAGGGCCCTAGTCTCATTTATTAGACTTCTACTCTTTTGATGGGTCCATGATACTGGTATTTGATTCTTGGCCTGTCATGTTCAGTTTATTTTTTGACCGGGTGTTGTAGGAATGGGTTTACAGGATGCCAATCAACTAAACCACCTGCCTGAACTCATCACCATCAACAACTTTGTTAGTGGTTAGAGCATTAACAAATAGATAGTCGCCCTTTTGGGGAATGAATGCACCTAAGCAGTTAACGGTTTTCTATTATGCCTTTGCTTGGCTGCATGCCTCATCCCGGCTTTTCCTTATTTTCAATTGCAAACTTTCTCTTTCTTTTTTTTCCCTTTTTTTTCTTCTTTTCACTCCTACCTTTGTCCTCTCTTGTTCCTATTCTCTCCCTCTTTCTTGTTTTTCTGCTCTTTTCTTTTCTTTTTGCCTTTTTGTCGTTTTTCCTCTCGTTTCTTTCCTTTTTTTTTGGTTATGATCGAATCATATGGAGATTGCCTACGTATCATGACCTCGCATGAATCAGACCAAGCGTAGTTCTTGCAAATTAAATGCAAAAATAAAGAGATAATTTTTGGGATTTTTTCAAATCTTCATTAATAAATGCCGATTACAAGTGATACTAGACTATTTATTTTTCTAAAAGGGAAAAATTACAAAACAGACTTAAAAACAAAATACAGACTCGATGACTAGGAATACATCAAAGCTTCAAATCCTGGGGTCTACGGGGCATCACTCGGCATTGCCATGGGCCTGCACAAGACTAAGAAGGTTTCAATGTCAACTGTAGGATATTTAAAGAAAACTGGTCATGTAATGACTTATTTTGACTAAAAAAAGAAGAAAAGTGGCTATTTTTCAAAAATATTTATTCTAAGAAAATAAAGACTTGACTCTGCAAATATGGCCTTTCAGCACTTCCGAAAGGGAGATTTCAGCAATAACCTTCCGGCGCCCTTTTGGGGGCATTCGGCTTATTTTTAACAAGAATGGCGTCACCCGACTTACTCTGACAAAAATTAAAATTTTGACATTATTTGGCTATTTTTAAAAAGAGGTGGTTGGACTCGACGAGGGTTGCCTACGTAACTCACACCCGGTAAGAATCAAACCAGCATAGTTCGGGCAAATAAAACCAACTATTTTTCGAAAACAAGACTCTTCTTCATTGACAAATACACTATTTCGGAAAACAATACTCTTTTTATATTTTTTTTCAACAAACTATTTAAAAATAAAACTCTTTGGTTTTTATTTTTCTTTTTCTTGATCAATAAAACAAACCATTTTTTTTGTTTAGAACAAATTTTCCTTTTTCCCTTTTCTTCTTTTTTTCATTTTCCTAAAAAATATTTTGATATTGGTTGTTTTTCTAAAACAGGTAATTAACTCTCTACACTACTATTTCTCTCCTTTTTAAAAATTTTTCCAAATACTCCCAAGCCGGTCAGCATGCAAGTCCGAGACAAATAAATGCACATGCAACACATAAGATGCATCAGGATGATCTTTTTCATTTCAGATCACCTGTCCTAGACGGACCCAACTCCTGTGTTGAGTCCCCTACATTAATAGGGATCCGCCATGAAGTCAAGTAATTCTAGGTTCAAGTGTTCTAGACTGTGTTCCCGAGCGGACAACTCTAGTCGAGGAGGGGGCTACGTACCGGAACCAAAAGGCCATCCGACTTAGTAACTTGTCCGAGCCTCTTTCTTATTTCAGGGTATGACACTAATAGAATAGGGAGTCTTAACCAGTAAGCACATCCCCGGAGGTGAGAAGAGAAGGGTTTCGGCACAGTTTATATACAGTTCAGATAATATCAAAGCAGTAAAGCATTAAGCACATTTAGCATGAAACGTGTAGGAAAATCAGATAAAGCCAAACATAACAATTATTCTAAGCTCTAATTCTTAAACCCTGAACCGAAGTTCTAGGTTTATATCCCCAACAGAGTCACCAGAGCTGTCACACCTCCTTTTTTCCTACTACACCCCGGGAAAGGGTATAATAAAGGGAGTTTTTCCAATTAAAGGACAATCGAAATCGGATTCGTTTATTAAGAGATTCAGAGTCACCACTTGGGAGATTTATAGTTTCCGAAGTCACCGGTTTGAATCCCGAATAGAGGAAAGGGTTTGACTCTGTATAACAGTCGCGAACCAGAAATCTGAGTAAGGAATTCTGTTAACCCGGGAGAAGGTGTTAGACATTCCCGGGTTCCGTAGTTCTAGCACGGTCGCTCAACTGTCATATTTGGCTTATTTATTTGATTTTAGTACATGTTTTAGCCTATGTGTTTTTACTTTTGAACCGCTTTTATTATTATTATTTTAAGAAAATTACAACGTCTTGAAAACGTATCTCGAACCGCACCACATAAATGCACCTACGATTTTTGACACATTTTGACTTCGTTGAGACTTGGATTTGGGTCACATAAATGTGCACCCGTATTTAGAAAGGTAAAATTATTTAAGTAACGGACCTAAAGCAACTAACGTGTTATTAGCTTTGGGGAGAGCCGTGAAATTTTGCTAAACAACCCGTCTCGAATTCTATGTGTTTAATATAGATATTTACAGAGGGCCCTGCAATTTATGTATTTTGTTTAGCGAGGCTCATCTCATTTATTATTTAAAAGGAAAACCTAAAGCAACTACAATTTTCCACATAATATTGTCTCTAAAAGGGCCCTACTTGATTAGTATTATGACATTTGGCCTCAAGTTCAAGTCCGGATTCAAAAAAATGGGAGGAACCTCTTAATTTGAACCCGCTACCTAACTCGAAAGCCCAAAATTGCATTATGTTAAACTATAGATTGAAACCCTTAAGCCAAATCCAAATTAATGGACCAAACGGGTATGACTACGACCAATCGCCGCAAACATGTCTTGATGTCAGCTCCTAGAAAGGGAATTATTTGGGCCTGGCGTAAACAGAAAACAGGCCCAGGCGGGCTGTAATGCCTCAAGCCATCATCGAACCCGCACCATGATAACAATGAAATGCAATTAGAGGAATTAATCTAAGCAGCATGTAATGTCAATTAGACGCGGATTATCATTAATGGGTTAACTAAGGTACTTAAAACAAAAATGGTGATGCCTATCGATTTGAACCCATAGCGTGCCATATACCAACCACAGTCCAATTCTAAACCAATTATGAAATTTAACAGAACTGAGCCTTTAAACAATTTACCAATTAATAAGACTTATGAGCCATTTTCAAAGTGATTGGAGCATTTTTGAGACAACTACAACTTAAATGCTTTTGATTCATGATTTTGAATTAACATATGACAATATGAACATCAGTCCCAAACTTAACTCAAAACTAACATTACTAAACACATGATTTACTACTAAACGTTTATCCTGCTTACACTAAACATGGACAGGGCCTACGCGTTGCTTTTCTATCCAGTTTCCAGTTATTAAAACAAATGAGGATCATAAATCTCGAAATCCTTTTCCTGTTTCAACTATCTTCTGATTTCAAAATTACATCTACTTAAAGTGAAACTAATTTATGATATGGCTAATGAATACTTGCTAGTTTGACAGTCTGCAGAGTCCATCTCAGTCAGTCCAGTTATACAAATTATAACAGGTTCCAGAGAACTAAAAAACACAAATTAAAAGTGTACTTAACAAATACAGGCCAACTATTGTTTATTCAACTATGGCAATTCAAACACACATCTCCCAGGAAACAAATGGATGAGTATTTCATTTCATCATTTCACTTCAAAACTTTATCAAAACATGATTTGAATGTATACCTGGAGATTGCAAATAAGAAGGGAAAATGAGGTCAACAGCAGCAGATGGCCCACAACAGATTGAGACCAAGTTCACAGCTCAGTGCATAACATCAAACCATTCCAGAATTGAATTTTTAAAATGCAACATCAACACTCAACCAAGTAAACTTGAATAAACCCAACCGGCAAATAATTGAACCCAGAAATCAAATACAAATAACAATTGACCCAAAAGCTAACTCAAACCAATCAGATTCAATTCAAATTGATTCCAAACTCTGTCAAATTTCAAATATCAAACAGAAACAAAGGAATTCAAGCTGTTTTGGTTTCGAAATGAGCTAGAGAGTTGAACTAGGGCTGAAATTCGAAAAAGAGCTAAGAAAAAAGCAATGAAACAGTGTTTTTTCTTTTGAATTTCCTACTATATTTCTGTTTGTTTTTGGGTTTTTTGGCAGAAATTTAGATCTAAAGGAAGCCTTGAACTATAAGAGTTCAGAATTTGAACTTCTTTGGTTTGAAACTAAAACTTTGAAGCTCAGATTTGCAGAATGGTTTTTGGGGGAAATTTTTTGGGGCTCCCCTCGTAAAACAAGGCATGGGCATGCCATTTTATAGGTAAAAATGAGAGTAGCATCAGATTTCTTATTTTCCTTTTAGTCCTTATTTTATTTTCAAAATAGTCCTCTACTTATTGACTTGTTTCTCAAGTTACCACATTAAGTTTCCTAAAATTCTAAATTGGACTCCATTCTAGAGTGTTCTAGAGCTTCTAATTTCTATTACCACCAAATTCCGTATACTACCCATGAACTCAATTGAAATTACCAATTCACTATTATCCAACCCAACCCCCATGACTAACTAAAAAGCCTAGATTACTTAACCCTAACCAGAACCATTTTAAGCTATAATATCTAATTACTGACAAATTGAAAATTAAACAGGATTTAAACAATTACCCAATTTACTTTATCCACTAAACAAAATTGACAAACAAAACAGACTAAAACTTGAATCACGCATTACTTAACTCACTTAAACTAAACAATTAAACATGAACCCAAGATTCAACTAGTCAAGATTATTAGCTGAAAGTATAACACAATATCATGAAAATAAAACGAACAAGCAGAAAAGGCATGGACAGAAATTATGGATAAACAAGAATAAACACATGAATACAACTATATGCAGTTAAACAAGATTAAATCAGCTAATCAATAAGAAATAAAACTAGAAACTCACTGACTCGACTTAAAAAATTCTGCTAACTCTCAAAGTTCAAATCCGGCCATCTCCAGTGAGATTTGAGTGCTATTGACGCTGAATTCCTCATGAGGGAGATGAGAGAATCACATGGTGTGAATTTGACAAGATTTTGGGAATTGAGGGTTTTGACCGGAAACTTCAAATCGATATTCGAAGAGTTCCGGCCAGATTTGAGGGAGGGGGTCTGGGGGTTTTGATTGAGGAGGACAAGGCGGTTCTACGGTGTTAATTTGGTGGTGAACGGAGAAAGTTGAGTTTTGGCCAGAAATCTTCGACTTAAGATTCGAAGAGTTCGGTTAGTGTTTGAGGGAAATGGCTTAGGTATTTAGGATGAGGGGGTTGAGGAGTGTCTATGGTGTTTATGGGGTGGGATTTGGACGCTGACGCTGCCATTAACGGCGGTGGAGAATTAGGGTGGCTCAGCTAGGGTTCGAGTTATTTGAGCAGAACTGGTGGGATTTGAGGGAAACAAGGCTCAGATTTGAGAAGAGGAGGGCGAGGTGCTTGAGTGGTGTAAGTTTGGGAGGATTTGGATGCCGGCCGCCGCCGTGGGGCGAATTTCGGCTGCGGGATACGGCGGCGTTACAGGGTCTGTATATGGGTGAAGGAGACTAAGTCTTGGGGGTAGGGGGGCCGATCCGACCATCATATATGAAACTAAATCAGTTCCCAGCCGTTGGATCTGGGATCCTCGATGGCTGGGATTTAAGACCATCAAAACGGGGTTGTTTGGCTAAGTAATGGGGCGGACCGGATCAAGACCTTTGGGCTGGGGTCAATTCGGACTGGGTTTGAGAAATTGGGCTTGAATTAATTTGATATTGGCCCAATCTTGGTGGCCTGCTTCTTTTTTCAATTCTATTCTTTTATTGTTTTCTTTCTTTTTCTTTTGTATTTGTTTTCATTATTTATATTTTATGATTTTTATTAAATACCAAATTCAAAAATAAAAACACACATTGACTTCTAAAATTATTATTCAATTCCCAAATACATTAATTTCCAATTAAACACAAACTAAGACAAAATTAAAACTAAAAGTGCAAAAGGACCATTTTTGTTATTTTCTTCTTTATAAAGTAACTCAAATTAACTCCTAAATGTAGATGCCAAGTATTTTTTGTATTTTTCACTAATTAAAATGCACAAACAAAATGCAAATAATTATCACAAAATATCAGAAAAATCCACAAAATTACAATATAATGAAAGATAATATTTTGTTTGAATTTATGGGAGTAATTCATATAGGAAAAAATCACGTGCTCACAGCTGCCCCTCTTCGCTCGGGAACACGAAGAGTTCTCGGGCAAAGATAAGTGAGCGGATACGAGCGACTTTTGCCCGTTCGACTACTCCATGTGAAGAATTTTTGAAAACCGTCTGATCGAACCCTGCTTCAAAGGTTTCCTACATATCCTTGGCTAAAAAGGAACCAGGTCAGTGTAGCTCGGGAATGTCTGGTAGCTAGGACTACTAGGAGATGTGATTTCACTGCTGTTGCTTCCCCTACTGCTTGCTGACCCCCCTTATTACACCGTGTCAAAATAAAATAAAAAGCTAGCCTAAGCTATGATCTATGAATTACAAAAAGGTCCTATCTATGTCTTCAAACTTGCTCTTGTATTGCCTTGAACTTGTATTCTTCCGATGGAATTCTTGCGTTGTTGCCTCGCATTGTGATCGGAGATGTTTTGCCATTCCTCCGAGTGATGTTTGACTGCTGAAATTTCAAACATATGCCTTTATTCTCCAGGCGGGCTCCTGATTGCTGACACTTGAAATGTATTCCCTTGTTCTCCAGGTGGGCTCCTGACTTCAACAAAACAGACAAACAAAGAAAATTTTCTGCCCTAGTTTGGTGGCTGAGGGCATATCATGTTATCAAATATTAAAAATTAAAAGCTAAAATTTGAATTGTACTTCCCTTGTTCTCCAGGTAGGCTCCTGATTTCCGAACTTGAAATGTATTCCATTGTTCTCCAGGTGGGCTCCTGATTGCTAAACTTGAAAAGTATTCCCTTGTTCTCCAGGTGGGCTCCTAATTGCTGAACTTAAAAAGTATTCCCTTGTTCTCTAGGTGGGCTCCTGATTGCAACAAAACAGACAAACAAAGAAAATTTTCTTCCCTAGTTTGGTGGCTGGGTAGATTCGTGAGTTGTTAGCAAAATGTAAATCACCTAAGCTATTGATGCAATGGTGAGAGTAAAACTAAAGACTTGATTGTCATTTATGTCTCCTGTGAGTAAAACTGAGGACATTTGACTAGCAAATTCATCAGATAGGACTTCTACCTTAGGAGAAAGATTCATCAGACTAAGATTTAAATCCTAGGAAGAAGTTCGTCAGACTAGATCCATTTTTGTTATCTTAGGAGAAAGATTCGTCAGACTAAGATTTCGACTCTAGGAGAAGATTCATCAGACTAGGTCTTTTTGTTATCTTGTTATCTTAGGAGAAAGCTTCATCAGACTAAGATTTTTATCCTAGGAGAAAGTTCATCAGACTAGGTTTTCTATCTTAAGAGAATGATTCATCAGACTAGGAGAAAAATTCATCAGACTAGGTCTTTTTGTTATCTTGTTATCTTAGGAGAAAGCTTCATCAGACTAAGATTTTTATCCTAGGAGAAAGTTCATCGGACTAGGTTTTCTATCTTAGGAGAAAGATTCATCAGACTAAGATTTATATCCTAGGAGAAAATTCATCAGACTAGGTCTTTTGTTATCTTGTTATCTTAGGAGAAAGCTTCTTCAGACTAAGATTTTTATCCTAGGAGAAAGATCATCATACTAGGTTTTCTATCTTAGGAGAAAGATTCGTCAGACTAAGATTTTGATCCTAGGAGAAAATTCCTCAGACCAGGTTTTCTATCTTAGGAGAACAATTCATCAGACTAAGATTTTGATCCAAAGAGAAGATTCATCAGCCTAGGGTTTCTTTCTTAGGAGAACAATTCATCAGACTAAGATTTTGATCCTAGGATAAAGTTCATTAGACTAGGGGTTTTGTTATCTTAGGTGAAATATTCATCAGACTAAGATTTTAGATCCTAGGAGAAAGTTAATCAGACTAAGATTTAGATCCTAGGAGAAGGTTCATTAGACTAGGTCTTCTATCTAAGGAGAACGATTCATCAGTGTCACGACCCAATTCCCAAACCCGGTTGTGATGGCGCCTCTCGTGAAGACAAGGCTAGCCAACAGAACAACAATGCCCCTCTTTAACAATTAATAAACATAAATGAATGTATAATACGGCTTAGGGACATTAATAGCCGACATTTACCACCCAACACAACCCGACCGGGGTGTCACAAGTCACGAGTATCTAAAGAAGACTTAACAAAACTACGGGGCCAATAATAATATACAAAGTACAATTTTTGGAATCAAAGGACAAAGTCCGGTGCCGCGAACGCCGGCGGTTACCTTGCTCAGCTATAATGGTATACCTTCAATCAGCTAATAACCCGCAACCGGGTGAACAAATACCTGCAACTGCAACTGCACGCGAGGTGCAGGGAGTAAAATGAGTACTCCAACTCAGTGAGTAATAAAAGTAAATAATAACTGAGCAGCCTGATATCACGTAAAGCAAACAACATGCTATACAAAAGCAGGGTACGATTTTTGAGAAAACAGTAAAATCAATGAAATCTTTAGAAGTGTTTCGGCTCAGTTCAAAATCTCTTACGAAAATGGGCCTTTCAATAATTACGAAAACGATTTAAAAATAGTTAGTGCTGATTAGTGTCACACCTCTTTTTTACGGCGCTAACATACTCCCGGCGAAAGGGAGGATATATATAAGCGTAAAAAGAGTTTT
>MU725646.1:0-31486 GCA_026770625.1 Nicotiana glauca
AAATGAAGTTGTTCATGGCCTCCGACTGCTGAACGGAGTGCTAGTACTCAAAACGACCGGTCGGGTCGTTACATATTCGATTAGGTTGGGATCGATCCCGTGCCGATCACACGGTGACTGAGGCAAAATTAAGTCTGGATAGTTGGAACTCCCAAAGTATAAAGTGAAGTATTTTTTTTTACAAGAAAGGAAAAGAAAAGAATTTCTTTTAGAATATTCATAAACTGCTATTATGCAATTATTTAGAATTATTCTTATAAGCTTTATGTTTTACATGCATTTAGAAACTTTGCTCATAATGTATATGTTATTAAAGTTTCGTCTCCTGTTGTTGAGACTTACTGAGTACAATGGATTGTAATGACATTCTCTTTTGGGAACCTACGTTGGTCTGCGGTACAACGTAGGAACCGGATTTGCAGGCCAGCAGGCTACGAGTTAGGACTTCCTTCTCTTCCAGTGCTATTGGTGAGCTACGCTTTTGTTCGTGGAGTATTCCTTAGATTCATCTTTATTTAGTTATTTCTTTGTTAACTTTGAGAACTGTCAAGGAAATTTCATGTCCTGAGCAGTGCGTCAGTTTATCAGTAGAGGCTTCATAGACATAGTCATTGGGTTGAGATTCAGATGTTATTTTATAATAACTTAGCATTAATTCAGTAGCTACTACGAATAAAGTTTTGGAGTTGATTTATTTATATATTTGAATTAATCAAAAGTATTTGGTTAGAGTATTGCTTTGTTGCATATAAAGTTTGGAGTTATAATAGGTTTGATAAGCATAGATTGTTCGCTCGGTCATGTTTAGTGATCGAGTGCCGGTCTCGGCTTGTTCAGAAAATGGGTCGTGACAGGGTGATTGAGAAGTTTGAGAAAAGGTTGGCATCATGGAAGATGCAATATTTGTCAATGGGTGGAAGATTGCCATTGATTAACACTGTACTAGACACCATTCCAACTTACTACATGACACTATTTCCTATTCCCAACAATGTTCTGAAACAGCTGGATAAGATCAGGAGGAACTTCTTTTCGGAGGGTAACAACAAGGATCACAAGTTTCACCTAATTAAATGGGCTAATGTTGTGCTACCAAAGCACTTAGGAGGACTAGGCATAAAGGATTTGGCTCTACGCAACAAATGCTTACTAATGAAATGGATGGAGATACACACAAGAGGACCAAACTCTCTGGAAGGAAGTAATCGAGGCAAAACATGGGGTAAAAAATCATTGGTGCTCCAAGCTGTCTAGATCCCCACATGGTGCTGGCCTATGGAAAAGTATATGCAAACTTAAAGACGAATTCTTCCAGAATACCCAATTGGTAGCAGGCAATGGTATGCATATCAGGTTTTGGAATGATAAATGGTTGAATAATACCATTCTGATGAAGGAATTCCCAAGCTTCTTTCTATTAGTATGTGAGCCAAACTCCTATGTCTCTCAGAATTGGGCAAACAACACTTGAGACCTGCTTTTTAGAAGGAACCTACAAGACTGGAAAATTGAAGAAGTGACGGACCTGCTTTCCAGACTAGAAAGCCACATGATGAATGCCCAGGCAATAGATAAGTTAAAGTGGAGCAGTGCCGATGGTAAATACTCAGTGAAAGTTGGCTATGCAAACTCATATGCTCCTAATGACGTAATTGATGACTGGCTATGGAAGTTGATATGGAAGACTAATCTCCCAACAAAGATCAAATGTTTCAGCTGGACAACCCTCTATGAAGCATGCCTCACACAGTACAATCTTAAGAAAAGAGGCTTCCAGATAGTCAATAGATGTTACATGTGCCAATAGAAACTTGAATCTAACAACCATCTATTTTTACATTGTATAGTTATTGCTGACCTATGGAATATATGTTTTTGTATTTTTGGTATTAACTGGGTAATTTCGCATAACACTAAAGAGGCCTTTGAGTGCTAGTATAACTGGAGAGTTGGTAAGGCCATCACGCCAATCTGGAAGATGATTCCTGCGAGTATTTGTTGGTGTATATGGTTAGAAAGGAACAATAGATATTTTGAAGGTTTATCAAACTCTAAATCATTCCCTCAAGGCTAGATGTTTTTTGTATCTTTATAGTTGGCATTACCTTTCTCCCCTTAGATTCTCCTGACAACTTTTTGAGCTTAGTTAGCTCCCTTGTACTAGAATAGTCTTTTTGTAATTCAGCTAACAAATTTTTTTTTGCTTCCATAACTTTTGTATTATTATGCATCTTCTTTATGGAGCCCGGAACCAAAATGTGGTTCCTTTGGACTCAAACTACACAAATACGTGGGGAAAAAGTTATATTTTTATGTGTAACGCCACAATACCTGGCGCTATACATTAACGGTAACTGCACCGTTAATGTATAGCGCCAAGTATTGTGGCGCTATACTGCAAAAGCTGACACGACGCATGTATAACGCCATAATACCTGGCGCTATACCCCTTATTAAAATTGAACCGTCTTCTTCATCGTGCCCACTAGTTTCATCCTCCATTATTTTACTCCCCTTTCTTCTTGGTCCTCTCCAGCTGGCCACCTTTCTAAAAAAAAATTTTTTTTGGGTCCCCCCGGCACATAAAACTTGAAGAACATAGGTCCCACTTACGAGTAAAGCTTCGTGCTATTGTTGATTCACATTTCCGGAGTCAAAATTTCGATCTATTTGCTTTCTACAAATCTAAATCGAGGTATTTCGATTTATTTTAAGTTGAAACTTTTATAATAATGCATATTACTTGATTTATATGTGTTCTTTTTCGGTTTGTGTTTTTTTCCCTAAACTAGCATGTTAAATTTATCCGGATTTAATTTTAATGTTTTATAAAAAAATATAAATTTATCAAATAAATTTGTCTGTTAATATCCTCATTTATATATATGTGTTTTCATGCCGTTTTGTGTTTTATTTGCAATTAAATTTATTTGTTGTTTATATTTAGTTTAGATTATTTTTTAGCGTAGTAAAATCTAGACCTTTTTAGCGTAGTAAAACGTAGACCCTTTTAGCGTAGTAAAATTTAGAGCCTTGTAGCGTAGTAATGTGTAGTATTTTAGCTTAGAATTACTTTTCTTTAAGTATCTTATACTGGTAGTTGAAAATGCAAACTTTGTACAATTAAGTTAATAATTGTATCAATACACATAATTAGTAATTTGTACAATTAAGTTATTAAAAAATATGAATTTAAATTATAAAAAAATACATAATTATTAATGATAGTTTGGTGTCACAGGGCCTCAAAATATCGAGCCCGAAACCCGTAGGTATATATATATATATATATATATATAATTTATACAATTAAGTTATTAAAAATATGAATTTAAATTATAAACAAAATACATAATTATTAATAATAGTTTGGTACCATTGGGCCTCAAAATATCGAGCCCGGAACCCATAGGTGTGTGTATATATATATATATATATATATATATATATATATATATAATTTTTACAATTAAGTTATTAAAAAATATGAATTTAAATTATAAAAAAATAATTATTAATGATAGTTTGGTGCCACTGGGCCTCAAAATATTGAGCCCGGAACCCATAGGTATATATAATTTATACAATTAAGTTATTAAAAATATGAATTTAAATTATAAAAAAACACATAATTATTAATGATAGTTTGGTGCCACTGGGCCTAAAATAATAATATATATATATATATATATATATATATATATATATGTATGTGTGTATGTGTGTGTGTGTGTGTGTGTGTAATTTTTATAATTAAGCTATTAAAAAATATGAATTTATAGTTGACAACATGGATGCGACTATACATCCCGACCTTCGGACGTCGGATCTATTAGCTCTACAGCCCCAGCATAGATCCGAGTATATATGGGACAGACAGTTGCTTACGCAGACTTGTGGGGCCAGGAGAGTGGATCTATTGTGGGAGTTTTTGAGTCCACCTCGCGTTCTACATCCTCGCGTGGTCCATTACCTGGAGGAGATGGGATTAATAGGATTATTAGCATTGGCCGGATACAGCTCGACTATGCTTTGATCACGACCTTGATTGAGCGGTGGCGACCAGAGACGCATACTTTCCATCTGCCCATCGGCGAAGCCACCATCACACTCCAGGACAGTGAGATTTTATATGGCATGTCCGCTGATGGCTTGCCAGTTTTACTGCCTGTGGCGATGAGATATTATTCGCGGCAGGCATATTGGGATATACTTCACATGCTCACGGGTTTCATGCCGGCGGGTGAGGAGGTAGCGTCTGGGGACAGTCGTATACATTTCGTCCCTATTAAAGACCACATGGTGCAGATCCACGATACTATCACTGACGAGTCAGCGGAGGAGGATGTACATCGATATACGAGGCTGTTGTTACTCCTTCTATTTGGGGGGGTCTTGTTCCCGAACACTTCGGGGAACCTGGCGAACCTCCATTTTTTGCATCATATTACCCGGTTCGAGGATACATCGAGCTACAGCTGGGGTGGTGCTGTCATCTCATATTTGTACATGCAGATGTGTCGGGCTTGCATCGGCACACAGAGAGACGTTTGCGGCTTTCTGCCGCTTCTACAGGTTACAACATATTCAAATAATATGTCCATTAGTTACAATTCTACCTAGTTATAGTTAATCTTATACTTTACGTCAACTTTGTCTGTTAGATTTGGGTCTGGGAGCGATTTCTGCAGTTTTGGCCACCCTCTACAATAGCTACCGGCTAATGTAGATATTCCGCATCTCCCTCTAGCACATAGGTGGGTTATGCGTCGTAGACTTGCACGAGAGTATGATGCCCATCATAATCTCCCCCTCTGCAGGGATGTGTTGGATTTGCTGGAGGACGCACAGGTGAATATCTAACTAAACTTACCAGTTATTGTTTAACTTAGTATTGCGCATACTAACGGTTTGTGTTCTTATTTGATAGTTCATCTAGACGCCGTACAACGATGAGGTGATAGGTACCCTGCCAGCATATTGCACGTTCAGCCGACATATTTGGAGGGCTTTTGTCCCGCTCACACGCATCGATATTGTCGAGCATCATGCGTCAGAGCGGGTATTTCGTCAGTTTGGCCTGCTGCAGCCTATACCGACTCTGCCTGCATGGCATGCTTTACATTATAAGAGGGATGATCGGTCCAGGGCAGACGACACATTTATGGTATGGCTTAACGCGCAGTTGGGTATTTAGGACATGCGGGGGGACTTGACCCCACCTCCGTAGCACTTTCCTATTGAATGTTATCGGGAACCCAGTTCATCAGGCACAGGGTCGGTATGTCCCATATGCCGGGAGACACGAGGCCCTGGTATGTTTTCTGTTATTATTAATTATATACCTGTAATTTAGTGCCAAATACGTAGTTTATATTTTTTACTTTGTGCAGGCGATTGGATTGCATGCCGTCTATCGTATGGGGCAACAGATGTAGAGTTATGTCCACGATCCAGTGGTCATGCAGGAGTATAGTCATTGATTCATGGATGTGGATGCCCAGACACTGCAGCGAGCACGATCGGATCAATGTTTGGCACACGAGGCTGATTATATTGACCCAACCACGTACCAGCGAGGTCGTGGTATCCCACGAGCTGGTGGTGCCCGACGAGCTGGTCGTGGGCGGAGAGGAGGTGGTCCCCAGCAAGGGGGCTTTGAGGCTCATGCTGATGATGTTGCTGCTGATATGGCAGGTGGCATGCATGAGATGGACATGCCGTCTTACAACCTTGGAATTTATCGCACTCTAGTGCTATCGCAGGTGACCCCATAGCGTCAATTATTGATCACGGGCTCGGATATTCAAGGAGTGGATTGGGATAGATACTTCCCAGGCCCGTCTACCACTGATGGCGACCGACTGACCCGAGATTTTTATATTGGGCGCCGACTGAGTTATGGCTCCACATCACATGCACAGGTATGATTTTATTAGTATTGAATTTGAATTTGTTTTAACTGTAACATATTTATTTTCTTTAACTTTATTAATTTCCTTTTTAAGGCTTCATGCGATGATGCGACAGATGACTACATTCAGGATCCAGACACGATGATGGTAAGACAATATAAATTGTTGTGAATTGTTATGTAGTTTTCTATACTAAGTTTCATATTATTATGTAGCCTTCTACTGGACCTGACAGCACCACCGATACATGTCATCCTACGCCGCATCCGACTATGAAGAAATGACTTGATGATGATGATCATGATAGCGTACCCGGACGGGAGGGGATGCGCCTCAGGCCAACGGCTGCATTGAGACATACCGAATGCGGGACACATTGATTCGGCCTTCCTTTCTATTTTTATTTAGTGTAAATAATATTTTTGTATACATTAACAACAATATTTAATCGAATATGCCCATTACTTTTTTTAGTTCTCCATTCTTTTGATAGTTTCATATAACAACACAAGCACTTAAACTTAACTTTCACTTCAATTAAAATAAAATTTAGTACACCAAACAAGGAAAAGATTACTACAACACAAACGCAAACATAGCAGGCCAACATAATAAAAATACACTAAACACATACATGCCAATGTTTAGTCCCGGTTGCCATTTATTCTCTGCTCCAACCACTTAAATTGTTCTTCCATTTGTTCTTTTTCTTCTTCTACCTCTTTCAGTTTCGCCTTCACCTCCGCAAGTTCCCATTTATATATTTTTACGTTCCTTTTGTGCTTCACAATTCCATTGTGCTTTCCATTTTTCTTCTCCCACCTCCTTCAGTTTCGCCCTCATGTCTGCAATAATTCTATCACTTTCTCTTTATGTTTTCCGTTGGCCTAAACACGCATTATGAAGAAACTACAGTTGTTCTCTGTAGCATTCCTGATAACATGGTTCATCAACCCATTCCTCAAAATCACAAATAGGTTCGCCGGGAACCTTCTAAAACTGGTTCATACAGTGCCAGTAGCGGCGTACAACTTCACCACCGTCCCAACAATTTTGCATCGAGTATTCTTTTCCACAGTAGCACTTTGGTGGACGAAGAGGTTGAGCCATTTAATGAAATATTTGCTATTAGTAAAAAAAACCTTACTTTTAGTAATTTTTGAGCACACAAAATAACTACAATGAGTCTGTTATTTATAGGCGAGACAAAATACATAACGCCATGTATAATGGCGCTATATTTTGCGTTTTAAATATCATGATGTTGACAAGACAACTTTATGTCAGCTGGTCAGCTTTTTCAGTTCGACAAGACAACACACACATAATGCCATGTATAATGGCGCTATATTTTGCGTGTTAAATATCATGATGTTGAAAAGACAACTTTATGTCAGTTGGTCAGCTTTTTCAGTTCGACAAGACAACACACACATAACGCCAGGTATAATGGCGCTATATTTTGCGTGTTAAATATCATGATGTTGACAAGACTACTTTATGTCAGCTGGTCAGCTTTTTCAGTTCGACAAGATAACACACATATTAAATGAAAATTCGTGTTACATTTAAATATTCCTAGAGGAAAAATAAAGAAAACGAAAAAAGGTCACATTCTCAGCACCTAAGAGAAATAAGTGGACTGATGTTTCTTCCATTATCTAGAACCAATCCAAATATTGTGAAAGTTGAATTATGTTATTGTCAAAGCATCTTTATTTTTCTGATACATAGAAGAGTGATAATGTGCTTGACTTGAAAAAACATTATTTTATTAAATTATTAGTTAAATAGGTAAAATGGGAAAGTACAAATCATAATTAACAAGTATAATTTTATTTCATAAATCTTGCAACATAGACATAACAACTAATTATTACAACATCAACTCATGGGTAGTTAGGTACACTAGAAGAACACCCACCCCGAGCTTGATTACTGTTGCCACCCAAAGGACATTTTCTACGGTCGTGTCCTGTTTGCGAGCATATACCACATTTGCGCGCATAAACTGTATCACTAACATCCATTTGGTTCTGTATACGCACTCTCTTCTGCACCTGTCTTTTACACAAATAGGACTTGTTACACACCATTTTAAATGGTTCCGAAGGCCAATAATGCTCAGCACCCACTGGCTGCAACTGACCACTATATGTGTTTAGGTACTTGGAAATACTATATTGTTGATCAACATAGTTGGTTGCACCTAAACCAACTTGTTGAAAGCACTTGATGGCATGTGAGCAAGGCATGTGGTAGATGGACCATTTTTCACAAGAGCATAACCTTGCAGATTCATTTACAGTATGCACATTATTACCCCGATTTTGATGGATAGCGGTGCGAACTTCAAAAACATTTCTTTCGTTATCATACTGCAAAAATGAATGCCAATGTGCTCGCCGTCTGTATTTCTCAAATCTCTACATTGATAGTGGCATAAATTCAACACCCCTTTCCATCAATGACGTTGCAGATGCAGACCTTTCAACAAACCTCTCCGCCATCTGCTTGAACGACATCCGCACCACGGCTGTGGCAGGCAATCCTCTTGCCGACTTCAATAACCCATTGAAAGACTCTGACACATTTATAGTCAGAGTTCCCCATCGTCTGCCACCATCCGCATGCAAAGTCCACTTTTCAGGGTCATGTCGCATTAACCAACGATAGGGTGCCTCGTCTTCTTGCCTGATATATTCCATGTGCCTCCGAAATTTATGCTGTTGGTGGTCTGTTGCTGCCATCCACATCAAATCATGCAGATTCTTATCGGGATATGCCTTTTGGAAATTGGCTTTAAGGTGTCTAAAACAGTAACGATGGTAGGCATAAGGTTCTTGCCATGCAGGCAAGTTCTCCACAAAACTTAAGATACCACCGTGCCGATCAGATATTAGACAGATACCGGAACGCTGTTTGACAACGTGCTCTTTCATATGGTTCAAAAGCAGCGTCCACGTATCTTGGATTTCATTAACACAAATAGTAAAAGCTAGAGGAAATATATGTCCATTGGTATCTACTGCCACAACTATCAACAGCTTCATATCGTACTTTCCATAGACATGAGTGTCGTCTATGGATATTACGGGGCAACAATGCGAAAAACCATCAATTGATGGTTTAAACGCATAGAACATGTAATTGAATATATATTCTGGTTTACTGCACTCCGCTCAAGCTTCCACTCAACAACCGTTCCGGGGTTAAAATGCTGCAGTGCAACCATGTACCAAGGCAAATTTGCAAATGACTTATCCTAGTTACCATAGACTATTTCAAACGCACATTTGCGCCTGAGAAATGCCTTTCTTTTAGTAATGGTATGGCCATATTCCTGGTGGACTGCTGTAATGCACTCTTTGATTTTATACCTTATGGACTGTTCGATGTGTGGAATAAGAACAAGAGAAATCAAGTCAATATCCAAGTTGAAGTGATTCCCGTTGAATGTGTCTATTTCGCATGTGTGGGTGGGAATGTATTTACCCACTTTCCACATACCTGTCTTCTTTTTGGTCGCAAGCAACATCCAATGACATAGCCAAAACCACCTGCGACAAACAACCTTGTATACCGTCGGACTTGACTCCCATACCTGCATCTCATGACACTCTTTTACGTTGTGCATTTTACAAGCCCTGCTTAGGCGCACTTTATCAGGAAAAAGCATCCCCTTTGCAAGCACCGTTGGTCTAGACTCATCCCATATTGCTGTCCGAATTTCATCAAAATCCCTTGTGAGAGCTTCCACATCCGGCACGGTTGGAAAGTTATCAATGTAAGTAATCTCTCTTGAATGAAACGACACTTCAGACTCAAATACTCTTCGTCTAGGGGGTCTCTCTTAAAATCAGGTCCTTCCTCCTCATCCTCCGCATCACCATCCTCACGAGGAAAGGGTGTATCGTCTCCAGATTCATCCGCATTGTTATCGTAATTACTGTTCTGCTCCTCACTCTGTGCATCTGCCAAATCTCGATGTAATACGTCATTTTCGGGTAATTGTGTGAGTTCAACTTGCTCGTTTTTTCTGCACTACCAACAAAAATATAAGCTACTGAATTAATAAATGCTTTCCATACGGCTATATCACTTCACTTACAAGTCGTAATGTGATGAAATTCCATCATGGACGTTTTCAATTAGGTGATGACTACCGGATAGGCCACTTGTAAAATTCATATCCGGCCAGTACCCCTTATTAAATTGTCACGACCCAATTCCCTAACTAGTCGTGATGGCGCCTCTCATGAGGACAAGGCCAGCTAACAGAAAAACAACGCCCCTATCGAAATTATTAAACATAAATGATTAGATAAAGACAACTAAATGACAATAATAATCGATATTTACAACCCAACACAGCCCGATCGGGGTGTCACAAGTCACGAGCATCTAAAGAAGTCCGAACACCGCTACAGGTCCAATAATATACAAACAAAATCTGAAATCAAAAGACAGAGTCCGGTGCCGCGAACGCTGGCGGTCACCTTGCTCAGCTACAATAGCAATACCTTCAACCAACTCAAACCCGCTACCGGGTGAATAATACCTGCATCTGCACGCGAGATGCAGGGAGTAAAGTGAGTACTCCAAATCAGTGAGTAATAAAAGTAAATAATAACTTGGAAACAAGAAATCACGTAAAGCAACCAACATGCTGTATAGAAGCAGGGTACAATTTCCTGAGAAAACAGTGAAATCTGTGAAATCTTTAGAAATACCTTGGCTTAGTTCAAATATCTTTTGAAAGTGATCTTTTCAATAATTACAAAAATGATTTCGAACAGTCAGTGCTGATAAACACAGAAAATCCACCCCCGGGCACAATGACCACAGTATAACAGGTAAAAATACAAGTAAATATGCAAGATAAGCGCATCAAAGTTCGCCCCTCGGGCAATATCTCAAAAATAGTTCCGGCCATTCGGGCATAATTTATGTTCCTGGTCAGTCATTGTTACCTGACCAAAAACGCGTGTTACAATGCCATTGTTACCCCTGGTCAGTCATTGTTACCTGACTGGTCAGTCATTGTTACCTGACCAAAATGCGTATACCAGTGCCATTGTTACCACTGTGTAAAATTTGTCCATTCTAGATGGGTACCCGCGCTCACTGTGGGTGTGCAGACTCCGGAGGGGCTCCTATAGCCCAAGCGCTATCAACAAGGTCTGAAAGCCTGAACAATATCAATACGAGGCCTGAAAGCCTTCTCACAATACACTCGAGGCCTGAAAGCCTCCTCACAATACACTCGAGGCTTAAAAGCCTCCTCACAATACACTCAAGGCCTGAAAGCCTCCTTACATCACTCAACATATCCTCACATATGGCCCTCGACCTCAATCAGTCCAAAAATAATCATAAGCCCCTCGGGCATCAGTAAAACAAAAATGCTCAGCTCAAACAATGGTTCAATATCAGTTTAAAAAAAAACTCAAGGTTGAGTAAAAATATAGCTGAGTTCATGAAACAGTGTAATTCAAATGGACTGAATTCAAATAATATTTCAAATAGTGAGGAAAATAGTGATGATAGCTCACAAGGAGTTCAAACAGTCGGCAATAAGGCCCAAGTCATAGTGAAAAACAACAAGTCATAGCGAAATAAGCGATAAAATCAACAACCGGGACGGACCAAGTCACTATCCCCAACGGTGCTCTACCCCACGCTCTCTATCCGGCGTGCAAGTTACCTCAATATAGTACTATGGGTGCAAATCCGGGGTTTCAAACTCTCAGGATATCATTTTCAATCATTACTCACCTCGAATCGGTGAAATCCCTCGCTCGCGATGCCTTTGCCCCTCCAATCGACCTCCACGCGCGTCAAATCTAACCAAAATCAGAGTGAATAAATCACAATATGCCAAGGGAACAATACCCAATCGAAAACAATCGAAGTATAACAAAAATCTCGAAACTAGCAAAACCCGAGCCCCGGGCCCACTTCTCGAAAAATTACAAAACTTACATTACCGGATTCCTCGTCTCGCCAAGAGTTCATAGATACCAAGAACTTCCAAATCCGAGCTCAAATGGCCTATCAAATCCCAATTTGAAATATCAAAAACTCAAGCCCTAGTTCATCAATTTTTGGCTTAATTCCATGAATTTGTAGGTTAATTTCACGTAATAATCATGTTTCTAACTCAAAGATCTTACCTCCAATAAACCCCAGTCGAAACCCTCTTAAATTGCTCCCAAAAAGCTCTCAAGATGCTCAACAATGGAGGAAAATAATACCTAACTCGCGGAGGAAATATTTAATATTCAGCCTAGCACTTCTGCTTATGTGGTCCCCTTCCCGCTTATGCGGGACCACTTCTGCACCTTTTCTTCCGCTTTTGCGGAAACTCCCCTCTCGAATCAAACCGCTTCTGCGGTCACCACATCGCATAAGCGATTTCACTTCTGCGGCTACACTATCGCTTATGCGGAACCAGGCGCCCATGCCTCCTCACCGCTTCTGCGGTCTATTCATCACTTAAGCGGCCTCGCTTCTGCGGTCCAATTCCGCAGAAGCGGAAATACCAGAAGCGACAACACTTTTTCCCTTTTCACAAGTTCAAAACTTCCCGTTAACCATCCGAAATCACCCCCAGGCCCCCGGGACCTCAACCAAAATTACCAATACGACCTAAAACATTATTCAAACTTGTTCCAATCATAAAAACACCACGATTAGCACTAAAACCATCAAATCACATCAAATCCAAGCCTAAGTTCTTCAAAAACTTTCGAAACACGCATTCGATAAAAACCCAACCAAACGACGCCCGAATGACCTGAAATTTTGCACACATATCCAAAATCACTCAACGAAGCTACAGAAACTCTCAGAATTCCATTCTGACCCTCGGATCAAAATCTCATCTATCAACCGGAATTCACCAAAATACTAACTTCGCCAATTCAAGCCTAATTCTACACCGGACCTCCAAAATCAATTCCGATCACGCTCCTAAGTCACTAATCACCTCCCGAAGCTAACCAAATCACCGAAAATCGCATCTAAGCCCTCTAACTCAAAAGTTAACGTCCGATTAACTCTTCCAACTTAAGCCTTCTTAAAAGAGGCCAAGTGTCCCATTTCTTACCAAAACTAATCCAAATCAACTCTAACACATCAAATACTGATAATGAAACATGAAGAAGCATAAAAATGGGGAAATGGAGCGGTAACTCATGAGACGACGGGTCGAGTCATCACATCCTCCCCAACTTAAACCAACGCTCGTCCTCGAGCGTACCCAGAGTTGTCCTAGAAGCCAACCAACAGCTGAATAACCTTACCAAGAATATACCCGGGGGTGATCCCACGTCACCCTATCTCATATAGGTCCAATACACATTTAAACCGAAATTACACAATCCAGTCTAGCCCATAAATCATAGAACTACCTTTGCACTTCTGAAACCATCAATACGATCAAAATCTCACACCTATACTTTGAATAGTCCCGAACCAGCTGTAATAACCCATACCTGCAACCTCCGTGAAGTCACATGATCTACCACATAATCCAAGCACTTGAAACGATAACTTCTATTCCCCGTAGTTACCCACAACAACCAAATACAGATAGAAAACCTTTTATTAGTTAAAGTCTTATTCCATCACCTTCATGTACTGGCAACGATAAATAAAACATGCGATAAACCGTAACCATTCCTCAGATCACCATACATGAAGCCACTCCCATTTGACTAATACCACGACAGATTTTCGGGCTAAACACCGATATTATCCCTCTAACAAGTTGAAATCAAATCCGTTCGTATCCATTAATGACTCCAATGATCATCTCGAATCCAACACACCACCCTGGTGATATGACACCTCGACACAGGGCAAAGCCACAACTTGCATAATACACGTACCAATGAGAAACGGTCTGAACTTACTCAAATCGTGACAAATGACTCAAACGAAAGAGCTGTAACTCAAGTTCATAAGTACCATTACAACACAAAGCCGAGACCCCGTCTCACATCATATAAATAGAGTACCTGAATCTTCCTCGAAAGGTCATAACTTCACGTGGCCTCGTCACAACGCGTGATCCCATCCAAAAACTGTTACACATGAAACACCTCAAGTCGCCATGTTCAAAATCGACAGCCATGCATAATTTGATGTCTGAAACCAAAGCAATTCATTACACCCACAGTGAAACAAATGACATACGACACGTAACCCGATAGGTCATAACCAATACTCCATTTACCGAGCAACACTCAATTACTCTTCCCGCTCGACTCTCCTATAAATCCTCAATAGAACCACACCACACGTGTCCATAACCAACAAATCATAATGTCTCACAGCACAGAAGGCAACTCATAGATCCTCCCCAAATCACCAACAAGTTCAATAACGAGCGAATCAAACTATCCCTCAACAATACAACTCGGGGCCAACCAAGCTAACTCAAGCTAAATACGTAGCCACCTCGGCCTGCCAACAAACTCAATATCAAGAAGCCTGAAGCTGCTCCTTCCACTACTATAACTCCTGCCGGAGCCGTACGATATGGTGCCCGGCACCAAATAAATACCGCAATCCACAATCTCGCCCGACGACATGCCCGACCACAAGAAACGCATCTGAAAAAGTCTCTCAATACCGGAACTGAATCAATGGTAGAAACTTCTGCACTGACATCCATCATGAAGGCCCAATTAAGAAAAGCAATCCTTCCCAGCCGTCCGCTGGTCTTTGGAATACAACCACTCTGCTAAAACATAATCCGATGCACTCCGTCACGCAACCTATGGCATTTTCCAACATAACCCACATCACAATAGTCTAGAATAACCCAACATTGAGAAAACCAGTCTACACCCCAATATCATATCCAGAATCTAATATACCAAGAAAAGAAAGATCCACTCGGGCTTCCAAGTCCCAATAGCCGCTAACGGTACCAATACACACGACCCGCAACTACTACACAGTCTGTACCTGAGAACTCCCAGTCTCCAACTCCATATAGCACACGAATCACTGTACCTGATCCCCAAATTCCGCAGTATGAATACATATTACACCTCGAGTATCCAAATCATTCCATGAAAGATATTATAAAATTCCCCTATGCCATCAAACAAACTCAAATATCAGCAGTCGATCTAGCAGGAAAGTGCCGCAATACTACCGAAATATCCTCAGTCAAATCACATTACCCTTCTTCTGAGACATGTACTCTCGTCAAATCACCTCCATTTAGCAGTACCATTTCCTTGATTACCTGAGGCTACCCGTTGCCTAAGAATTTTACGAACTTATTTTCAGAACTGAACTGTAACTCATCTAGACAAGACCTTCCGTCAATCCTATCTAGAAGAAGAATCATTACACATTCCATGCTTCGCATACCTATAGAAAATATATATATCTCCAAACCACGGTAAAACCCAACAAGAACTCTCTCCCAATTCCATTCGCACAAGCTAATCTGCTAGGACTGAACCCTTCTATCCAAACAAAGCTAAGCAAGCTGTCGGAACTCAAGAGCTTTGCTGCACAATACCTGTAAGGGCTCATTACCTCAATAACATACAAAGAATTAATTATATCCTTACCATACCGATTCGGTCTACTATCAAGCTATTCCATCTATTTAATTTTTCCTTATGATTCATGATCAACTTGATATCCCCTCTTGTTGTAGTACCACAATGCCTTAACCCAGGTTCACTACATGAGACCCAAGCACAAGACCACACTGTCAAAGACCCATTCCAAGAAACACCACATTCCCAAAATAATCTACTATGAAGAACTTCCTGTGAATCCAAATCCGTTACCTTTATTTTCCTGATACTGATGCATCGAATCCCATAATTAACATAAAAATACCACAAGTCTTGACATTTTTCAATGAAACACATTCTCTAACCACATACACGACCTTAAGGCACCTGATTGTTACATGTAGAATCTTGAACACATTGAAACCATTCTCGAGAGTCATCTACTTCATATTCGAACTGCAATTTACCTGATCAAACGGACATAACCATTCGTGCCTCATTAGCACTCTGACACTGTAGGACATGATCTCATTCCGATACAATCAAACAACTTCCTTCTCTTTACACTAAGCATTCTTTATCAACAACAACTCAAGGCATCCTATTATTTCCACACATCTACGAAGTACCATATAACCTTTGTCAAAATTTTGCTTCACTCGTGCCATCATCGTCTCAATTTCTGCAATCAGAACTGATCCGCCAGTATTTCTCGAAACGGAACCAACATAGCACATGACCGTGCAATCAGCTAATCAACAGCAACCTCCCCACCTTGGCTCGAAGCCATATATCAGGACACACTCAACAACCGATAACATTTTTACTCTAATGATACCACAATGCCATAGTGAGATTAAACTCAATTCATCTACAAGTTTGTGAAAACACAGATCATCTAGTACTGTAATCCCTTGCAAATCTCGCATTCATCCCCACATCAGTTGAGTCCACTCTCTTAGGCGACCCGAATTTTCAAATTTCAACACGTACCCTTCAATTACACATGAGATTTCTAATATACACATAAGGATCATACCACTTAAAAACACTCCGCAGGAGATAACCCACATGTTTCGCCTCAATTTAACATTTCTGCATACCTCCCACCATCATATACGTTACACAGTCATTTAGTCTTCCTGGGTCTGAACTCATTCCGCCACATGTAATGCACTTCACTCCCCAACTAGGGGACACAAAAATATTCTTCACGCGCCCATATTCGGGCTACACATCACATCACAATAGGGATCGAATCACTTAACAGTTCATCTATTATCCAGCAGACTTCTTCGTCACTACCAAGTCATATAGATACATATCATAGTACTAACATACTCATCACATGAATACCAAACCGCCATTCCGGCTAATAGGAACAATACCGAACATAAAAGTTCAAAACACTTGCTCACACAATCAGCACCTCGGTGCTCAAGCCATAGGCAAGGATCCGGCCTCAAGTCCTCCAGACTGGCCCAACATAAACTCACGAAGATTACATCTCGCCCCTCGATCGGGGAATCACAAGCAATCGAGGCACATTTGATACTGAGCGCTAATGTGCGTATACAGACGTGTGGAAGGAATTTCAAGAGTTCCCTTTCAAGCTGAATCAAGGACGCACGATAAGAATTTCAAGAATGTGAAGTTTGCCTAAAGGTTCTGCAGCCTCTCGAGGATAAATACAGACGTCTCCGTACTGATCCGCGAGACTCTACTAAACCTGCTCATGACTCGTGAGACCTAGTAACCTAGGCTCTGATACCAACTTGTCACGACCCAATTCCCTAACTAGTCGTGATGACGCCTCTCGTGAGGACAAGGTGAGCCAACATAACAACAACGCCTCTTTCGAAATTATTAAACATAAATGATTAGATAAATACAACTAAATGATAATAATAATCGATATTTACAACCCAACACAGCCCGACCAGGGCGTCACAAGTCACGAGCATCTAAAGAAGTCCGAACACCGCTACAGGGCCAATAATATACAAACAAAATCTAGAATCAAAAGACAGAGTCCGGTGCCGCGAACGCTGGCAGTCACCTTGCTCAGCTACAATAGCAATACCTTCAACCAGCTCAAACCCGCTACCGGGTGAATAATACCTGCATCTGCACGCGAGGTGCAGGGAGTAAAGTGAGTACTCCAACTCAGTAAGTAATAAAAGTAAATAATAACTGAGCAGCAAGA
Source organism: Nicotiana glauca (assembly GCA_026770625.1). NCBI lineage: Eukaryota > Viridiplantae > Streptophyta > Magnoliopsida > Solanales > Solanaceae > Nicotiana > Nicotiana glauca. The sequence continues at coordinate 17,673 of MU725646.1, forward strand.
AATCACGTAAAGCAACCAACATGCTGTATAGAAGCCGGGTACAATTTCCTGAGAAAACAGTGAAATCTGTGAAATCTTTAGAAATACCTTGGCTTAGTTCAAATATCTTTTGAAAGTGATCTTTTCAATAATTACAAAAATGATTTCGAACAGTCAGTGCTGATAAGCACAGAAAATCCGCCCCCCGGGCACAATGACCACAATATAACAGGTAAAAATATAAGTTAATATGCAAGATAAGCGCATCAAAGTTCGCCCCTCGGGAAATATCTCAAAAATAGTTCCGGCCCCTCGGGCATAATTTATGTTCCTGGTCAGTCATTGTTACCTGACCGGTCGGTCATTGTTACCTGACCAAAAACGCGTGTTACAGTGCCATTGTTACCACTGGTCAGTCATTGTTACCTGACCAAAACGCGTATACCAGTGCCATTGTTACCACTGTCTAAAATTTGTCCGTTCTAGATGGGTACCCGCGCTCACTGTGGGTGTGCAGACTCCGGAGGGGCTCCTACAGCCCAAGCACCATCAACAAGGCCTGAAAGCCTGAACAATATCAATACGAGGCCTGAAAGCCTGAACAATATCAATACGAGGCCTGAAAGCCTTCTAACAATATACTCGAGGCCTGAAACCCTCCTCACAATACACTCGAGGCCTGAAAGCCTCCTCACAATACACTCGAGGCCTGAAAGCCTCCTCACATCACTCAACATATCCTTACATATGGCCCTCGGCCTCAATCAGTCCAAAATTAATCATAAGCCCCTTGGGCATCAGTAAAACAAAAATGCTTAGCTCAAATAATGGTTCAATATCAGTTAAAAAAACTCATGGTTGAGTAAAAATATAGCTGAGTTCATGAAACAGTGTAATTCAAATGGACTGAATTCAAATAATATTTCAAATAGTGAGGAAAACAGTAATGATAGCTCACAAGGAGTTCAAACACTCGGCAATAAGCCCCAAGTATGGCAATAGGCCCAAGTCATAGTGAAATACGCGGTAAAATCAACAACCGGGATGGACCAAGTCAAAATCTCCAACGGTGCTTTACCCCACGCTCTCGATCTGGCGTGCAAGTCACCTCAATATAACACTATGGGTGCAAATCCGGGATTCTAAACCCTTAGGACATCATTTACAATCATTACTCACCTCGAACCTGTAAAATCCCTCGCTCGCGATGCCTTTTCCCCTCAAATCGACCTCCACGCGCGTCGAATCTAACCAAAATCAGAGCGAATACATTACAATATGCCAAGGGAACAATACCCAATCGAAAACAATAGAAGTATAGCAAAAGTCTCGAAACTAGCAAAACCCGAGCCCCGGGCCCACTTCTCGAAAAATTACAAAACTTATATTACCGGATTCCTCGTCTCGCCACGAGTTCATACATACCAAGAACTCTCAAATCCGAGTTCAAATGACCTATCAAATACCAATTTGAAATATCAAAAACTCAAGCCCTAGTTCATCAATTTTTGGCTTAATTCCATGAATTTCTTGGTGCTCCCAAAAAGCTCTCAAGATGCTCAAAAATGGAGAAAAATAATACCTAACTCGCGGAGGAAATATTTAATATTCAGCCCAGCCCTTTCGCTTATGCGGTCCCTTTCCCGCTTCTGCGGGACCGCTTCTACGCCTTTTCTTCCGCTTTTGCAAAAACTCCCCTCTCGAACCAAACCGCTTCTGCGGCTACACTATCGCTTCTGCGGAACCAGGCGCCCAGGCCTCCTCACCCCTTCTGCGGTCTTTCCATCGCTTAAGCGGCCTCGCTTCTGCGGTCCAAATTCCGCAGAAGCGGAAATACCAGAAGTAGCAACACTTTTTCCCTTTTCACAAGTTCAAAACTTACCGTTAACCATCCGAAATCATCCCGAGGCCCCCGTGACCTCAACCAAAAATATCAATACGACATAAAATATTATTCAAACTTGTTCCAATCATAAAAACATCACGATTAGCACTAAAACCATCAAATCCAAGCCTAAGTTCTTCAAAAACTTCCGAAACACGCATTCGATCAGAAACCCAACCAAACGACGCCCGAATGACTTGAAATTTTGCACACATATCCAAAATCACTCAACGAAGTTACAGCAACTCTCGGAATTCCATTCCGACCTTCGGATCAAAATCTCACCCATCAACCGGAATTCGCCAAAATACTAACTTCGCCAATTCAAGCCTAATTCTACACCGGACCTCCAAAATCAATTCCGATCAAGCTCCTAAGTCACAAATCACCTCCCAAAGCTAACCGAATCACCGGAAATCGCATCTGAGCCCTCTAACTCAAAAGTCAACGTCCGGTTGACTCTTCCAACTTAAGCCTTCTTAAAAGAGGCCAAGTGTCTCATTTCCTACCAAACCAATCCAAATCAACTCTAACACACCAAATACTGATAATGAAATATGAAGAAGCATAAAAATAGAGAAATGGAGCGGTAACTCATGAGACGACAGGTCGGGTCGCCACATAAATATATGAGCGTTAATGCAAATTCAATACAACAAAAATATACATAATTAACACAAATGAAAATTGAAGTTTACCACTCGTCTTGTGAGTTATGGAAAGCAGTGTATAAATTATTTTTTCGCTGCTCATTCACCGGCGGTGATAAGTTTAAATCAAAGAAAACTCTTTCATCCGGAACCTGTCCGGCAAAAACTGTTCCAGAATAACCACCCGATGATTAGGGGTTATCTCTACTACGCACAACCCCGTTTTTTCGAACGTCTTTGACCTTCACGTACATCTCCAACATTGTGATTTACAATAAATTCCCAACATTTGTCCGGATTCCTCAGAAAATCACTCAAAGTTTTATCATCGTCGATGTTAAACTCCGAGTAAAAAGCAACTCCTTGCGGAGTGACGGAATACAAATATCTTCTAGTTACTTTAAGTATCACTGAACGTTTCCTCACATTCATTTTTTTGCATAACAACGATATCAATGTATTGTACTCCATTGTAAGTAACAATTTAACATGACACTTAGCAGATAAACTGTAGCCTACGGAGTTATTCTCCATCACAACCTCACCCCCTCAATATAATGAAACTCTTATCCTACGCTCTTCAGACATAATGAAAAACTGTTGGAGAATTTAATAACAATAGATGTTTCAACAAGAGTTAAATTTTTTTTGAATGAATTTCTATATGATTCTAACCTCTTTATATAGGAAATGGCTAGCCGGGAAGTTTTTATTTATTTTTATATATAGCACCAAACTAGTTGGCACTATACGCTTTTGAATTATTGAACTCAGAAATTATTGGTGGGGCCAGAAAAAAAGAGTATAGCGGCAGGTATTATGGCATTATACCTACGCCATGTCAGCTTTTGCAATATAGCGCCACAATACCTGGCGCTATACATTAACGGTACAGTTACCGTTAATGTATAGCGCCAGGTAATGTGGCATTATACATAAAAATGTAACTTTTTTTTCCACCTATTTGTATAGTTTGAGTCTAAAAGAACCACATTTTGGTTTCAGACTCTTCTTGATGCCAGCAATAAAATCTATTATTACTTCAGAAAAAAAACTAGTCTCAACGCACGTGTATTTTATATTACCTTTTTAAAAAGACTAAAAATAGTTTATGCATACATATTCAAAAAAATATTTTATTAAATTACAAATTATAAATCTAAATGTAGCAAAAGCTAGTATTCTCGTGTAACCTTAAGATCTTTTACGAATAAACTCAAAATGCATATTCTTTGATCAACTTTCTCTCTGTTCTTCTATTAATCATGCTTTCAGTTATACTTCGGTATATTTCCTTTTTTGAATTCGACTGCTCCAAACTAAATTGGTCTCAACTCAAACCGACAAGCAATGAGGATTAGGCTTCTCTTCTGATTCTTCAAACAGTAATTTTGTCTCACCGCTCTATCCATGAAAGATAACTGAAGAAAGAAGAATTAGAAACTAATACATGGACATTTCATTCTACCGTTTCTTAGCCATTCTGCTACTCCAGTTTTCACTTCATCAAGATCACTTGTTACAATTAGTATAACAACCTTCCTAAAATTCATCTGTATTTGAAAATGCAGAACACAAAGTTGCAAATATCTATAAGATACTAAACCAAGAAAGTACTTTTGAGCCATGTTAAAAGAATCAAAATATGAAGTTTTTGTATAACAGCATTTTTAGTATGGAATTAAGCAAACGGCAGTTTTACAAAGAATCTTCTACAAACATTGATTGAACCAAAGATGCCTTCCAAAATTCATAGTAATAATTTCTAATATGAGGATAAAGCCTACGTGATTTCTAGTATGGAGTAATTGTAGAGAAATGACACCGAAAATAGCGATAATAATACTGAAATAATATTACTTGTGAACGGATGCACGGATTGGCTTGAGTCGTGCTAGACACTGTCCTAAGAAACTATTTCAGCAATGTGAAATGTTTCCCCAGGATTAAACAAACCTACCTCTATTAGGGAGGATACAAGAATCAACAAAATTAAATATTGCACAAATCCTGCTAGTAGGGAAAAAAGGAAGAACAATTAATGTGTAATGTTAATTAAATATGATAGAAAAGGAATTAGAAGGAAGAAGAGAGATATATAAGAAGGATATCTGATGATGAGAATGAATGGCTAATGAATGTTATTTATAGCCATAAGTGCATGTTTCTATCATTGTGGATGATTGCTACGTGGCTTTCTTCATTCACCACTTCTCCAAAGGAATGTGCCATTTATCAAAAGGCTTAAAGGATGGCTACCACATTTTGGTAGTAAGACCACTTGTCTTTTACTTTTCCATGCAAAGACATTTGTCAAATGCTAATTATATAAATTCTTTTTAAAATACTAATGTAATTTGGCTAACAATCCCCCACACTATTTTAAAAGAATTTTTTGGAATAAAAGTAAAACTTGCTGGATTTGTATGATCTAAATGCAATAGGTTTGGTGTCTTTTGGACTATGAACCAAACTTAGATCAGTAAAACTTAACTCACAGAATTACTGGTGAAATATAATACTTCTACGAACCAAATAATTCTTATTGTGAGCCAGAGATTTTATCAATCACATTTTCACCCCCGCTAATTTTGATGTTCAACGCGGTTTCGCGCCCAATAAGCCATGCACGTGCCTGGTTATTCATGAGAGCTCTAGAGACTAGGCCAAAAATTTCATAGAAGCGGTCCACTCCACTCTCATATAGGTAAATTAATCAAGTGTATACTGCTTTTAAATATACCATCCATAAGGACTATGAATTTCATTAAGGGTTATAATTCAGCCTCTCAATTAGTAGCAGTCAAGCACTCTCTTTTAGTGCATTACTGCCAATATTGACTTGTTATTACCCATATGAACCTACTTCATGGGATCTCCAATCACATAGGCTGGGTTACCATCTCTATTGACAACATGTCGGCCTTAATCCCATCTCTTTTTAGGTTTGAAGAATTAATTTTCTTCCCACGTTTTTAGTCAGAAGATCGGCCGAATTTATCTCTGACTTCACATAGTCAATGGAAATTATTCTATCTCTCAACAACTGTTTTATGACATCATGTCTCTATTTCATGTATCTACTTTTATAATTATAAGATTTATTCTTTGCTGTAGTTATTGCCGTGTGACAATCACAATGTATAGACACGGGAGGCAATACATCCTTTATTAAAGGGATATTAGCTAAGAACTTTCTTAATCACTTAGCCTCAGAACCAGCTAACTCCAGAGCTGCAAACTCTGATTCCATAGTCGATCTAGCAATGATCGTCTGTTTAGCTGATTTCCAAGATATTGCACCACCACCAAGGTCATATCCACTAGTGAATTTTGTCTCATCTGAATCAGAGATCTAGTTTGCATTACTGTACCCTTCAAAGGTAGAAGAAAATCCACTATATATGATACCATAATTCATGGTTCCTCTCAAATATTTCATTAGTCTAGCTAATGCAGACCAATGCTCTCTGTTGGGATTATGAGTATATCTACTCAGATACACACTGCATAGGCTATATCAGGCCTTGTAAAATTCATTAAATGCATCAGATTCTCAATAATCTAAGCATATTTAGACTGAGCAACTGGGTCACCATTATTATTTTTCAACTTAGAGTTAGCATCAAAAGGAGTGCTCACAGATGTGACATTAAAATATTCAAACTTCTTAAGAAGTCTCTCAATATAATGTTCTTTTGCAACATTATTCCATCTTCACTCCTTATAACTTTAACTCCCCATATTGTATTTACTTCACCCAGATCTTTCATATCAAAATTAGCTGACATAAATAATTTTGTACTTTGCACAATATTTAAATTTGTATCAAATATAAGCATGTCATCAATATATAGACATATTATCACATAATCATTGTCTACAACTTTAGTATAAATATATTTATCCACCTCAACTGAAGAAAAATCGTCTTTGAGTAAGACTTGTTCAAATTTCTCATACCACTGCTTAGGAGCTTGTTTAAGGCCATAAAAAGATTTAATTAATTTACAAACTTTATTTTCTTGTCCAGGAATGACACAGCCTTCAGGTTGAACCATATAAATTTCTTCTTCTAAATCACCATTTAGAAAAGTAGTTTTGACAGTGGATAAAGAGCTTATGAATTGAAGCTAAGGCAATTAAAACTCGAATAGAAGAAAATTATTGGTGCAAATGTATCAAAATAATCTATATTTTAATTTTTGAGAAAACTCTTTAGCTACTAACCGAGCTTTATATTTATCTAAAGATCCATCAGGATTAATTTTATTTTTGAAAATTAATTTACAACCAATAGGTTTTGTACCAGGGGGTAAGTCAGTTAAAATCAATGTATTATTTTTCATAATAGAATCAATTCAACTTTTATTGCCTCTTTCCAATAATTAATATCTGAAGAAGATATAGCTTCAAAATAATTTGATGGTTCATTATCGACAAGAAAAGTTTGAAAATTATTTCCATAAGAAAAATATTCTTTCCTAGGCCTTTTGCTCCTTCTCAGTTCCTCATTAGAGGTAATTTCATTATTTGTTTCAACAGGTTTATGAGAAATTTTATCAGATAATGGATAAATATATTCAAAGAACTCAACATTCTTTGTCTCAATTATAGTATTGCAATCAAGCACATCACTTTTTAAAACAAGAAATCTATATGGAACACTATGTTCAGTATATCCAATTAGCATGCAATCAGCAGTTTTAGAACCTGTTTTTCTCCTTTTAGGTTCAGGCAAAAGAACTTTAGCAAGACACCCCCACACTTTTAAGTATTTGAAGTTAGGTTTGTAGCCCCTCCGTAATTCATACGGAGTTTTGCCAGTTTTCCTATGTGTTATTCTATTTTGTAAGTGACATGCAGATAAAATAGTTTCACCCCACAAGTTATCAGGAGCATTAGAACTAACTAACGAAGAGTTCATCATCTATTTCAATGTTCTATTTTTTCTTTCAGCTACTCCATTTGACTCAGGTGAATAAGGAGGAGTTACTTCATGAATAATTTCATTATTTTCACAAAATTCATTTAAAGATAAATATTCTCCACCTATATCTGATCTAATTCTCTTGATTTTCCTACTAAGTTGATTTTCAACCTCAATTTTATAAGAAATAAAAGCATTAAATGCATTATCTTTATTTCTAAGCAAATACAAGTCGGTATATCTAGAAAAATCATCAATAAAAGTCACATAATATCTTTTACCATCTCTAGTCATAGTCTGCTTCAAGTCGCCTAAATTAGTGTGAATTAAAGATAACAATTCAGTTTCTCTATTTACGGAAAAACAGGTCTTTCTAGTACTTTTAGCTTCAACACATATTTTACACTTGTTAATATTATTTGATTCTAAACCAGATATTAATCCTATTGACTGCATTTTCTTTATATATATGACATTAACATGTCCTAGTCTAGCATCCCATAGAGAAATAAACTTAATCATAAAGCAGAAGCAGATACATTTCCATTGATAACATCAGAAATATTAAGTACAAAGAGTCCTTGGTTACAATAGCCCTTCCCCACAAACACATTATTTTTAGTCATTATGATCTTATCAGATTCAAATGACACTTTCACTCCAGCTCTTACCAACAAGGATATAGAGATCAAGTTTGCCCTCATAGTAGGAACATGCAGTATATCAACAAGGGCTAAAGTTTTTTCCGAAGTGAGTTTCAGGAGAACTTTACCCTTACCCAAGACTTTGGTAGTACTTGAGTCTCCAAGATAGACTTCTTCTCTATCATCCTCTACATGAGTATAAGAGAAAAATGCTTCTCGATTTGCACAAATGTGCCGAGTAGCCCCAGAGTCTATCACCCATTCTTTTGCATGTGCTACAATGTTTACTTGAGAAATGACAGCTGTAATAATATCACCTCCTTCAGCTAAGTTAGCCTTAGGAGTATTAGTTTTTTCTTTGTCATTTCTTGCTCTGTACTTGCACTGTGAGGCACGATGGCCTGGTTTTCCACAAACAAAATAGGAGCCCTTTTTCTTTTTAAGGTTAGAATTTTTAGGCTTGCAACCTTGAGACTTATTCTCGTAACTTTTGCGGTTGTTGTTGCTGCTTTGCACTAAGTTTGCTTTGAGAGCTGTCATGCTAGCTTTGGCAGATTCTTTTCTGTTGGAATCTTCAATTAGGATGTGGGTCACAATTTCCTCAATAGTGAAATTTTTCTATTGTGCTTTAAGTTATTTTTATAGTCACTCCATGAGTCAGGCAGCTTCTCAATTAGCACTCCAGCAGCAAACTTTTCTGGAAAAGACATCCCCTCGACCTTCAAATCTTCTAACAATTTTTTAAATTCGTTGATTTGTATGTTCATCTCTTTATCATCTCTCATCTTCCACTGATAAAATTTTCCTACTACAAATTTTTGTTTTGTAGCATCTTCAGCAGTGAATTTTTTAAGTAAAGCTTCCCATATAGCTTTTGCTTCTTTATAACTGCAATACACGTCAAAAAATTCGTTAGAAATAGTTTGCAATATTGTATGACGGCATAACTTGTTGGAATATTGCCATGATTCCATTATTTTATTATCAGCGCCTGCACTTGGTTGTGGATGCAGGAGTGCATGTGCAACACCATGGACATCAAGCAGTGAGAAAATACGTTCTTGCCAACGCTTGAAATTTTCATTGCCAAAAATTTCAATATCTGACACATCTGGAAATGGCCTGGCATATGGCAATGCAACTGGGGCTGGAGCAGCGGACGTAATACCAATATTGGCGGTGTCAGTAGTATTTTCAGCATCAGTGTTATTTGCCATAGTTTCTTAGATTGTAGGAAAATGACATAAAAAATAACGATAATAATACTGCAATAATATTATTTGTGAACGGATACACGGACTGGCTTGAGTCGTGCTAGGCACTGCCCTAAGAAACTATTTCAGCAATATAAAATATTTCCCCAAGATTAAACAAGCCTACCTCTATTAGGGAGGATACAGGAATCAACAAAATTAAATATTGCACAAATCTAGCTAGTAGGGGAAAAAGAAAGAACAACTAATGTTTAATGTTAATTAAATATGATAGAAAAGGAATTGGAAGGAAGAAGAGAGAGATATAAGAAGGATATCTGATGATGAGAATGAATGGCTAATGAATACTATTTATAGCCATAAGTGCATGTTTCTATCATTGTGGATGATTGCTACGTGGATTACTTTATTTGCCACTTCTCGAAAGGAATGTGCCATTTATCAAAGAAAGAATTACAAGAAAATACACATGACTTCACACCATAACAAAAAATGACCCATGTTTTTAAGTTTTACCCGACCTAGCCCACATTGTACATATTTTAAAAGCATTAGCAAATTCAAAATATATTTTCTTACAACCATTGCTTCTAACATCTATGGAGTTAAATTTGTATTCTCACAACCATTGATTTCACTCTCTCTTCTTCTCACACCTTCTACATAAGATTCAAAGGACCGTGTATTTTTCGATTCTACTCTTGTGTCGCTTGATTGCAATGTAAGAAAATTGAAGAGTAGAAGTCCACCATTGAAGACCATTCAAAGCTTTGCTTTCGAATATGGGCATTTTGATTTTGTTAGTTGTTTGAATTGGGTGTTATTCCAATTGATTGAAAATATCAAAAGGAGTTCAAAATTTAAATCTGAAGTGATTTGGAGTAGATTTGAGCAGAATTTGAGTTAAATTTCAGAAAAGACGCTAGGAAGAAGATGAAGTCAGTTTTTGTATAACTATGTATAATAGTGTATATGTGTGTAGAAACTAGAAGTGTGCATTTGAATCGGTTTATCGATAAATCGAATCGATTATTTATTATCGAAATTGAAATCGAAAAAATCGAAACCTTATGAAATGATAACGATAAGCATATGTACAAATCAATAATCGATAAGTAATTATCGATAAGGGTCAAAATCGAATGCACACCCCTAAACTATAGACACTTGTAAAATGAGTAATTACCTATTTGTGTAGATTAATATAACATACAGAATGTATATATATTCCGCTACTATTTTGAAAGCGGCTATACAATATCATTTTTCCTAATCTATACCCTTTCCTTTACCCTAAGTCCCTTACCCTATTATTTCCTCTATCACATTTAAGGAATGATCATATTTAAAGATCAACGGAATGGATTTCAAATTAATGGAAAGCAGAATTAGCCGTGATGATATATTTTGTTTTGTTTTTTATACCGTTGGAGTGTTGGTGGCATACATTTGATCCCTTACTTTAGTTTTGTTGCATGTGCTTGTTGACACAATTTTTTTGTTATAAATGGTGTTCGTCTTATTTTAGCTTTTTTTGTCCATATTAGTTAGGCGCGTTTATAGCGATATACTTTCCGTGGAATCCCGTAAATTTTCTTATTGGTGTAATCGATAACCGAATCGATAAGCCCCTAAAATCGATGAATCGAAATCGACAAAATCGAAACCTTATTGAAACGATAACGATAAGCATATGTACAAATCGATAATCGATAAGTAATTATCGATAAGGGTCAAAATCGAATCGATAAATCGAATGCACACCCCTAGTAGAAACACACCTTATACAGTATTATACACCTTTATACAAAGCGTTTGTAGATGAGCTTCTTCCACGATCAATTCTTGTTCAAAACCAGCCCAAGTCTCCATTAAATGACTTCAAATTTTATATACAACCTCCTTATACTATTTCTAACAAGTTTAAATAACTCCCACTCCAAATTTCTCACAAAATCAAATTCAAAATTTAAACCCACATATTTAAGCATGTTAAAAATCTAATTTTCACCATCCAAATAAATTTTGTTTGTTGAACTAATATTTGAGTCATAGTTACCGATTCGAAAATTAACTTAAAAGCTTGAGGAATCTTTTTTAAAAATTAATTAGTAATTTTGAGAACCCATTGGAGTTGGTTGTTGAATCTTAGCCTATTATTTTTGGGCTAGTGGGTTGTAATTAAAATATATGCTATAAAATTTAAAAGTAGGGAGCCCATTTGTTCTAATGTGAAAATTTCCCTTCGTCAAAGACTTAAAGGATGGCCGCCACATTTTGATAGTAAGACCACTTGTCTTTTACCTTTTCATGCAAAGACATTTGTCAAATACTAATTATATAAATTCTTTTTAAAATACTAATGTAATTTGACTGACAGTAATAAATCATAATTATTATGAACATAACACTATAAGAGCAGCAAGTGTTAGATATTCCGAGCAAAACATGTTTTACGATTTATAAATCCAATGCCTTACTTCACATCTCAAATTAATTATTTTTGCATTTAAAATACCGTCAGTGAATAACTACACTTATATAAGAAAGGTAAACATAGATTGTGAACTAAGAGTCCAGAGAGCAATCGTTGTTAAATCAATCTAACACCAATAATGTGACGACCCAAAGGGTCATCATCAGATTTCTCTCCTTTTTTCGTATTTTTGAGGCCTTGAAAACCTCATTTTTGGTTGCCTCGATTTGCGTGTACAGTCCGGGCGCGTTGCCGGTAAGATTATATGTTAAATTATGTGAAAATTTTCAAAATGTGGCTTTAAAATGATTAAAGTTGACTTCGGTCAATATTTTTGGTAAACGGACCCGGACCCATGATTGGACGGTCTCGGAGGGTCCGTAGAAAAATATGGGACATGGGCATGTACCCGGAGTCAAAATCCGAGGTCTAGAACCCGAGTAAAAGAATTTTTCTGTGAAATTATTTTTCTGAAATTATTAAGGAAAACGGAAATGAAAATTGATTAAAAGACTATGGTATCGGGCTCGTATTTTAGTTCCGACGCCCGGTACAAGTCTTAAATATGTGTTAAATGCTTTCTGTAAAGTTTGATCGAAATCGGACGTCATTTGACGTGTTTCGGACATAAATATCTAAAGTTTAAAGTTTATGAAGTTAGAATGAAAAATGACGATTTTGAGGTTTGATTCATTGATTTTGATGTTGTTGTGGCGATTTGATCGCTCGAGTAAGTTCGTAGGATGCTGTTGAATTAATGTGTGTGATTGGTTGGGAGCCCTGAGGGCTCGGGAGTGTTTTCGGGGGTGTTTCGGGGTGTTTGAGCTTAAGAAAAATTGCAGAAAACTGCTGTTACTCGTGTTCAGGTAAATTGCACTCTGCGATCGCATGCCCCTTCCAGCGATAGCGTAGGATTAATTGATCAGGTCCATTTTCTGTTCTATGCGGTCGCATGACCTCCTATGCGATCGCGTACCTTAGCCCCTTCGTTCAGTGCGATCGCATTAAGCTTCCGCGATCGCGTTTCATTAAATCAACCCCGGTATGCACAATCCCTTTTCTTCTATGTGTTCGCACGACCACTTCTGCGATCGCAATGGTCAACCTTCCTTTCCCCTATGTGATCACAAGCCTCCTTCTGCGATCGCATATAGTAAATATGCCCAGTGATTTTTTTAAGTGTTCAAAACAGAATAGTTTCGGGACTTAGGCATTTTTCTCACGAACTCCCTTCTTCCCCAAGCTTTAGGAAGCCATTGAAACCCCCATTTTTCAAGACCACTTGGGTAAGTAATTCCCCACTCATTTCCTTCACTTTTCTTTCATTAATTAGCAAGTTTCTAAGCCTGAATCATGAAATCAAAGTAGAAATTAGGGGTTTTGGGTAGAGTTAGGGTTTTGAGAATTTTGGATGATTCAACCTCAATTTGGGGTCGAATCTTAAAACAAATCGCATATTTGAACTCGTGGGGTTATGTGTGATTAGGTTTTGGTCCGAGCCTCGTGTTTGGACCATATGGGCCCGGTGTCGAATTTTGGTATTTTTGGAAGAATGCTAGGAAATTCATATGTAGGCTATGGGATGTTGCCATTGAGTTTTTATTGATACTATTGAATTAATTATGCCTAGATATTATTATTTCGGAGTCGGATTGTAGAGAAGGCGGTATTTGAGGATTGATTGCTATTCTTTGGACCGTGGTAAGTGTTTGATCTAACTTTGGCTTGAGGGAATTAGATTAGAGTATTATTAATTGCTAATTGCTAAATGATCGAGTACGGTGTATAGGCATGGTGACGAGTATCTATACACCGGTATCTAGTATGACCGTGGGTCCTTGTTTGTACTTATTCTTATATTTTTGGGACTCTTCCATGCTAATTGATGAATTGTATATAATGTGAAGAGTATGAGGATTAGTTATAAATTGTAAATTCCTTGGAGCGTTGGCTCGAACGATAAAAATACTATTGAGTAAGAAATGAAAGAAATGGAAATAGATATGATTAATCCATTGCCGGGATGGTTTGAGTAT
>MU725649.1:0-90344 GCA_026770625.1 Nicotiana glauca
ACTTGAATGTTCAACTCTCCTTCTGTTATATTTCTAACTTCCCACTCCCTCCTTGTTCTATGAATTGTCCTTTCACTTTCAGGATCAAATGGGAAGAGGTTGTTTGTGCTTCTGCTCCTCCGCATTCAAGAGAAAAACCTGTGCAACACAAACAAATAGATGGAAAATTTTTATATTTTTATTAACAGCTAATAAAATCTTAAAACAGTCAAGTAGCTAATTTAAAATTATCCCCCACTTAAACATACGTTCGTCCTTGAACGTGCCCAGAGTTGTTCCAAAAGTCAACCAATCGCTGAATAACCTTACCATGCATATACCCGGGGGTGATCCCATGTCACCCTGTCTCCTATATGTCCGAAAACACAATTCAACTGAAATTTCACAATCCAACCTAGCTTATAAACCTTAGAACTACATTTCCACTTCCGAAATCATCCACAAGATCAGAACTCATATCTATACTCTACCCGAACCAGCTGTAATAACCCATACATGTAACCTCGGGTGCAATTACATGATACACCACCCAACTCAAACACTTGTAGCGATAACTTCTAATCACAACAGCTGCACATAACAATCGAATACCGGTAGAAAACCTCTTATCAACTAAAGTCTCATTCAATGCTTTCATATACTACCAGTGATGAATAAAACATGCAGTAAGCCATAACCAGTTCTCAGATCGACCAAATCATGAAGCCAATTCTCTTTTGGCAAAAACCATAGCAAATTTCTGGGTCGAACCTCGATATTATCTTTCCAACATGCTAAAATCGAATCCGTTCATATTCCTTAAATATCCCAATGATATCATCTAATCCAACACAACCGCTCTGGTGACATGACACATTAATTTCACTCTAAGGCCACAACTCGTGCAATCCGCACGCAGATAAGCAACAATCCGAACATACCTAGATCATGAAAATGATTCAACTGAAAGAGCTGTACTGTAAGCTTACCAGAACCACCGCACAAAATGCTGAGAACCCGTCACACATCATAGAAATAGAACACACGGATCCAATCCGCATAATCATACCTCCACATAGCTTCGCTCAATACGCGAGCTCATCTAAACACTGGTCTATATGAAACACCTTAAGTCACTATGCTCACAATCGACAACCATACGCAATTTGATCTCTAGGACCAAAGAAAGTCATCATAACCACGGTGAAGCAAATACATAACACCACACACCCAAAAGGTCATAACCGATACGCCATTCATCGAGAAATATCCAATACTCCTCCCACTCGAGCTCCACTGAGAGACCCCAATAACACAGCACTACATGTGCCTATAACTAACAAATCCAACTGCCCCGCAACATGGAAAAGTAACCCATATATCTACTCAGAATACTAATATGCTCAATAACAATCGAATAACACATCCCTCAGCAATACAACTCGGAGCCAACCAAGTCGACTCAAGTTAGAACACACATCTACATTGGCTTGCCAACGGACCCCTTATCAAGGAAACCCTGAAGCTGCTCTCTCAACTCCTATAACTTTGTCGGTGACATACGATACAGTGCCCGGCATCAAGTCAATACCGAAATCAACAACCTTGCCCGGCCACAAAAACACACCCGAAAAAGTCCCTCACCACCAGAACAAAACCAACGGTAGGAGTCTCCACACTGGCATCCATCACAAAAGCCCAAATAATGAAAGACAATCCTTCCTATCCATTTGCTAGGTCTTCAAAATATAAAACTACCCTATTACTAACATAAAATCCTCGAACCTCGCTGCTATATCAGTGGCATTCCTGGCATAACCAACATCGCCGCCTTAGCGCAATAGTCTAGAATAACACATCACGGGGACAACCAGTCTGCACCCAATATGACATCCAAAATCTGACCTACCAAGCAACAAAAGGTCCACTCGGGTTTCCAAACTCCGATAGTCGCTAAACAGTGCCGATACACGCAACCCACAACCATGACATAGCCTAAACATAAGAACTCCCGTCTACAACTCCGTATAGCACACGAATCACCATATCTGATCTCAATTCCACCGTTCGAATACATGCCGCACCTCTAATATCCAATCATTCCGTGAGAGATACTCTAAAAATTCTTCTGCGCCGCAAACAAACTCGAATAGCTGCAGTCGATCTATCAATAAAGTACCGAAGTACCATCAACTTAATCGCATTGCCTTTTCCTGAAACATATACCCTCGTCAAATCATCCCAATTAGCAATACCATTTCCTTAATCGTCTGAAGGTCATTTCTCTAATCGTCTGAAGAACATTTTTGTAATTATCTGTAGCCGCCTGCTTCCTAAGAGTTTTATGACCTTCCTTTCAGAATTGAATCGTAACCTTATACAGGCAATCTCAGTCGTCACTAACATACCACATATACCATACCATCTTAGGATAACATGAAAACTTCATATCCTTTCCGAGCCACAAGCAACTATGTACTCAACTAGCCAAGAACTTTCTAGTGACCCCATCAAGAAGAAAATCACTATGCATACCATGCTCCTCACGCTCGTAGAAACTACGCATCTCTACCTGTGGTAGAAACCATCAAGAACTCTCCGAATTCTATTTGCACAACACTAATTCGTCAGGACTGAATCCTTCTAACTCAACCCAGCTACGCAGGCCACTAAAACCCAATAGTATTGCCATGAAACACTTGTATAACTCATTACCTCCTAAGCATCCAAAGAGCTAATCGTATCCTTACCATACCGATCCGACTAACTACCAAGCTACCATATCTATCCGAGTTTCCTTCTAATTTACCTTCAACTAGATACTCCTTCTTGCTATAACATTGCAATTCCTCAACCCAGACTCACCACACGAGACCCAAGCATAATACAACACAGTCTAAGGCTCACAACCCGCTGAATTCTCTTTCAAATGTTCCCAAAAGAACCACATTCAGAATACGCACCCTGAAAAGACTTCCTGTGAATCTACTTTCCTAATACTGATGTATAGAATCCCATAATTAATATAGAAAATACTATAAGTCTTGACATCTTCCAATGAAAACTCAATTTCTAACCACATATACAACTTTAAAATACCCAATTGTTACATGTAGGATCTTAAACACTTTAGAACCATTATCGAGGGTCATTTACTCTATTTAAACTGCAATTAGTCTAATCAAACGAACCGAATAACCCGTGCCTCATCAGCACTATAACACCGCCGAATGTAATATCATTCTATTACAACCAAGCAACTTCCTGCTCTATGCACCAAGCATCCTTTGCCAACCACGACTCAAGACATTCCGTGATTCTCACACACCCGTAAAGCATCCTATAACCTTTGTTAAGAATTTTCCTTTAATTGAGCCATCCTCGGTCTCAATCTCCGTCGGGCACAACTGATTCACCCGAATGCCCCAAACTAGAACCCATATACCACATAACCGTCCAATCAACAAATCGATAGCAGACTCTCCCACTTGGCTCGAAGCCATAGACCAAAACACACATAGTAACTCATAACGCATATACTCTATTGCTTCCATAATACCATAGTGAGATTAAACTCAATCCTTCATAAGCTCGTGAAATACAGACCATCTGGTGCTTTAAATCTTCTACGAATCTTTTATTTATCTTCGCAACAGTCAAGCCCACTCTCTTAAGCGACACAAATTTAAATTTGAACATATATTTTTCACTCGTAAATGAGATCTTCAAACAGACAACATAAGGATTACACAACCTCAGAGCACTCCACAGGAGATAACCCACTTGCTTTGCCTCCAACTAACATTTCTATATACCTTCTACCATCATGAACTTTACGCAGTCACTTAATCTTTTTGAGTCTGAACTCATACCACAACAGGAAGTTTACTTCACTCTCAACTGGGAAACATGAAAAGATTCTTCATACGCCCATAACTCGGGGCTATACCTCCAATCGAGATAAAAATCAAGTACCAAATAGTTATTCTATCCTCCAGCAAACCCTTCTCGTCGTTTCCAAATCATATGAATACACATCGCAGTCATAACATACTCATCACATAGCTATCCAGTCATTAATTCTACCAATAGGGCACTACCGAACGTATAAGTTCAAAAACACTTGCTCACATAATCAGCACATCGGTGCTCAAGCTATAGGCAAAAATTTGGCCTCAAGTCCTCAAGACTGGCCCAACATCAATACACAGAGATCATATCTTTCCCCTTGATCGGGGAATCACAAGCCATCGATGCACATCTGATACTGAGCATTCATGCACGCATACGAATGCGTAGAAAGAATTCAAAGAGTTACATTTCAAGCTGAATCAAAGACGCACGGCAGGAATTCAAGAATATGAATTTTTACTAAAGGTTCTGCAGCCTCTTGAGGATAAATACAGACATCTCCGTACCAATTCGCAAGACTCTACTAAACTTGCTCATGACTCGTGAGACCTATGTAACCTAGGCTCTGATACCAACTTGTCATGACCCCAAACCGGACCCGATCGTGATGGCGCCTCTCGTGAAGATAAGGCCAGCCGACATAATTCCCAAATTTAGTTTTTAATAGTTTAATAAGTCAATTTAAGTCATTTATAAGGATAAATCCCCAACAAGTACAGATTTAACGAAATAATACAAGTGCAGAAATGAATACAGCCCGACATCGGGGTGTCACAAATCACGAGCATCTACTAATGTCTAAAATACACCAACATTCTGGAAAATATACTAGAATAA
This sequence comes from Nicotiana glauca, assembly GCA_026770625.1. Taxonomy (NCBI): domain Eukaryota; kingdom Viridiplantae; phylum Streptophyta; class Magnoliopsida; order Solanales; family Solanaceae; genus Nicotiana; species Nicotiana glauca. Next base: position 4,729 of record MU725649.1, read on the forward strand.
TCTAATGACATCAAGATGGCGTAAAGCTGAGCTGCGGACATCGGGCAACTACCTTGCTAAAACTCCAATAACTCTGCCTCAGCTCAGCCAATACCCGCTACCGGGTGCTGAAATACCCGAATCTGCACACAAGGTGCAGGGAGTAAAGTGAGTACTCCAACTCAGTGCGTAATAATCATAATTAAAGTCTGAATGGTAAGAAATCATGAAAACTGCATCAATATGCTGTATAGAAGCAGTTCAAAAACCAGTAAGAAAGCAATGAAGGTGTAAAATCTCTTAAAACATCTTAGCTCAGTTTAAACTTCTTTGAAAATGACTTTTTCAATAGTTACGCAAATGAATGCAAAACAACTAGTGTAGATAAGCATACAAATCTGCCCCTCGGGCACAAATAAATAATTAAATAGGTAAATGACAGGCAAATAAGAAAGATAAGCACGTAAGGTTCGCCCCTCGGGCACAATGTCAACAAATATGCCCCTTGAGCAATATCTCAGAATGGTACCGGCCTATCGGGCAATCACATGGAACAATATCATCCCCTCGGGCTATCACATAGAACAATACCAGCCCTTCGGGCTATATCCCACATCACAATGGGTACCCGCGCTCACTGGGGGTGTGCAGACTCCTGGAGGGGCCCCTTACGGACCAAGCGCAATATCAAGCCATCTCGTGGCATTATCTCTAGGCTTTCAACCTCATATCAACAAGCCACCTCATGGCGTACATATCTCAGGTCCTCGGCCTCATAATCAAAATCAGTGTATCATCACTGCGGCGTGCAGCCCAACCTAAAAGATATCCTCAAAACACAGGCCCTTGGTCTTACTCAGTCAAGAATCACATAAGCCACTCGGGCAACAGTAAAACATGATGCTCAGACCAAAAATATTATTTGAAATATCATTTTAAGTGTTTAAGCAAAGTAAACATGGTTGAGTTTTGAAAATAGTGAAAAATACCATGACTGAGTTCAAGTATAAAGTCAAAATAGTGAGGAAATATCAACAAAAATCCCTGAAGGGTTAGGGTTCAAATAGTTGGCACGAAGCCCAAATATGGCATTCAGCCTAAATAATAATGATAACAAATAGATTTTTGTCAAATACGCGGTAAAATCATCAATTAGGACAGACCAAGTCACAGCCCCCAATAGTGCACGATCCCACACTTGTCATCAACCATGTGCCTCACCTCAATATAGCACTACGATGTGCAATCCGGGGTTTCAGACCCTCAGAACATTATTTACGATCATTACTCACCTCGATACGGTCCAAAATCTAGCCCGCCATGCCTTGCCCGCACGAATCGACCTCCGGATGCTCTAAATCTAGCCACAATCAGTACACAATCATTAAAATATGCTAAGGGAATGAAGCCCACTCGAAAATATCCAATTTACATCAAAATCCCGAAATTGCTCAAACCCGGCCCTCGGGCCCACGTCTCGAAATCCGAGAAAAGTCACATCAATAGAAACTTCATCCTCACATGAGTCCATACATACGAAGAGCATCAAAATCGAATATCAATTGCCCCTTCAAATTCCAATTTTACACTCTCCAAAGTCAAGCCCTAATTTCCTAATTCTAGGCTTTAATTTCCATATATTTCATGATTAAACAAGTAAGAATCGACATAGCATCGAGTATTGAATTTACAAATCTTACCTCCAGTTGTTATATCTTTAATCCCTCTTAAAATCCTCTCAAAAAGCTTCAAAATTGCCCAAAAATGGTGAAAGATAGCTTCAAAATCGCGGACAATGGCTATTTAAACATTCTGCCCAAGCATCAAAAACCTTTTTTCTGAACGCGGTCAAATCATCGCGTTCGTGAAGCACAATCCAACTTTGACCAAAAAGTCCTTCATGGCGATCGCGTCTTCCCACTCACAAATGCGAATCCTACCTCGTGAACATGAAGGCTAAAATCCAGCCTTCCCGAACTAACCCTTCGCGAACGCGAGGGACTACTCGCGAACGCGAAGGCCATTTTCTCTGCAACACTGATCAGCAATTTCAAAACATGAAATGCCCCGATGGACCACCTGAAACTCACTTGAGTACCTAGGAACCTCAACCAAGCATGCCAAGAGATCTCATAACATCATTCAAACTTTTCCAACCTTCAGAACGCTCAAAATAATGTTAAAACACCAAATTTACATCGAATTCAAGCCTAAGAATTTCCAAAATCTTTTGAATTACGCTTTTGATCAGAAACCCAACCAATACACGTACGAATGACCTAAAATTTTGCACACACATCACAAATGGCACAACAGAGCTGCTGCAACTCCTGGAATCCTTTCTGACCCTATATCAAAATCTCACCTATCAATCGAAAAATGCCAAAAATCCCAATTTTGCCAATTCAAGCCTAAACCTTCCACGAACTTACAAAATGCATTCTGATCATGGTCCTAAGTCCCAAATTACCTAATGGAGATAACCAAATAATAAAAATTCCGATTCGAGATCATATACCAACAAGTCAAATCTTGGTCAAATTTTTCAAATTTCAAGCTTTAAATTGAGAGCAGTTCTTCTGAATTCATTCTGATTACCCTAAAAACCAAAACCAACAATTTACATAAGTCATAATCCATCACATGGGGCAAGTCATGCCCGAGAACTAATGAGCAAGGCATAAAAGCTCAAAACGACTGGTCGAGTCGTTACAATATTGCGGTTCCGGAGAGCCATACAACATGAGTTGGGTACTCGGGTGGAGTTGAGCACAACATTTCACCCTTAGATGGACAGACAGTCCGAGCACACTATTCAAATTCTTGAGGATATGCTCTCTGTGTGTGTGATTGAGTTTGGAGGTTCTTGGGATCCATTCTTACCATTGGCAGAGTTTGCCTACAACAACAGCTATAAGCCCAACATCCAGATGGCACCGTATGAGGCCTTATATGTTACGCGATGTAGATCTCCGGTGGGTTGGTTCCAGCCAAGTGAGGCTAGATTATTTGGCAGAAACTTGGTCCAGAATGCTTTGGAGAGAGTCAAGGTGATTCACGATAAACTCCATACTGCACAGTCCTTTACAGAAGAATTACACAGACCAAAAGGTTTGTGATGTTTCTTATATGGTTGACGAGCGAGTTCGGCTTCGGGTTTCACCTATGAAAGGTGTTATGAGATTTAGGAAGAAGGGGAAGTTGAGTTCGAGGTTTATTGGCCCTTTTGAGATATTGAGGCATATTGGAAAGGTTGCTTATGAGCTTTCCTTACCTCCCAGCTTGGCAGGAGTTCATCCGGTATTTCATGTTTTGATGCTCTGAAGGTATCACGGTGATCCGTCGCACGTGTTAGATTTTAGCTCAGTCCAGTTGGAAAAGGATCTATCTCATGTTGAGGAGCCAGTAGCAATATTGGACAGGCAGGTCAGGAAGCTGAGGTCAAAGAACATTGCATCTGTGAAGGTGCAGTGGCTGAGTCAGCCGGTCGAGGAGGCATCCTAGGAGACCGAGCAGGATATGTGTAGCCAGTACCCTCATCTTTTCACTACTTCAGGTATGTCTTTGTGCTTGTTCGAGGATGAACGAATGTTTATGTGTGGGAGGATGTAACGACCCGGCCAATCATTTTTGGAATTTACACCCTGATCCCCTATTAACTGCTTTCCCCAAGTTTATTTCTGCTATTTTGATTTTCAGGGATGTTCGGTTTTGAGTTTTAGAGAGTTTTGGGACACTTAGTCCCTAAATGAGAGCTTAAGTGTTGGAAAGTTGACCGTAGTTGAAATATCATAAACATGGCCTTGAAATGGAAATCCGATCATTCCGTTAGCTCCGTTAGGAGATTTTTTAGGTTTAGGGGCGTGGTCGGATTGTGTTTTAGATGTCTGTAGCTAATTCAAGCTTGAAATGCCAAAAGGTCAAATTTTGAAGTTTCCGGTTTGATAGTGAGATTTTGATCCGAGGGTCGGAATGGAATTTCGAGAGTTGCAGTAGTTCTGTTATGTTATTTGGCACGTGTGTGCAAAATTTCAAGTCATTCGGATGAGATTTAATAGACTTTTTGATCGAAAGAGTATTTTGAGAAATTTCTAGTTCTTAGGCTTGAATCCATGGTTAATTTGTGGTTTCAATGTTATTTTAGTTGTTTTAAGGATTGGTACAAGTTTGGAGAAAGGGATTAGACTTGTTAATGCCTTTGGTTGAGGTACCGGGGGCCTCGGGATGATTTCGGATGGTTGACGAGACATTTAGAAGATGTGGCAGCTGCTGTATTTTTACTGCTTCGGGTATTTTTGCATTTGCGGTAGGGGGACCGCAGATGCGGCGCTGTAGAAGCTGCTAAGGGGGCCGCAAAAGCGGAATTTCAGAATTTCCTTAGGAACCGCAGATGCGGTGAGTTGTTCGCAGAAGCGCATCCGCTCCTGCGATTAGAGTTCTGCAGATGTGGAATCTGGCATTTAAATGAAAGTCGCAGATGCGACATAGTTCCAAAGCAGCGGGACCACAAATGCGGTTCCAGGTCCACAAATGCGGGAATCGCTGGGGAGAAACTTATAAATAGTTATCTTTGCAAAATTGAGCTATTCTTTCACCATTTTCATCCGGGTTTGAAGCTTTTGAGAGAGATTTTTGAGGAAAACAAAGTGGAATCGCTTGGAGGTAACATCCTTGACCTCATAACTCATTTTTATGTGATTGAAGACCTAATTAGTGATGAGAAATTTGGGAAAGATGGGTAATTAGGGCTTGAGTTTAAGAGGCCTTTAAATGAGGATTTGAGGGGACATTTGGACTCCAATTTCAGTGTTCTTGTTATGTTTAGACTCGTGAGAGTACGAGGTTTTTGAAAATGTAAATTTTACCTGATTCCGAGATGTGGGTCTGAGGGGCATTTTGGTCATTTTACCTAATTTTGCGTATTAGCTTAGAATTTAATTATAGAATCAGTTACTTGAGGTGTTATTTACAATATGCAATTGAATTGAATAGATTTGGGTCATTTGGAGTTGGATACTCGTGGCAAAGGCGTGGTTTCAGGTTGACTTGCACTTGTTCGAGGTAAGTGGCTTGTCTAACCTTGTGTGGGGGACCATTCCACTTAGGATTGATATTGTGGTAGTTGAAATGCCTCGTATGTGAGGTGACGAGCGCGTACTTGTGCTAATTGTTGGAAATCCAGTTTTTCATTAAAAATAGCCTTGAATCGTGCTATTTCTTTTCTTGCTTTCACTGCTTGGAAATTAAACCTACTGTTAGCCTAGAGAAGCATGTCTACTTGACTAAATTGCTATACTTGCCTTAACTGCCTTATCTGTAATTACGTGAACCATGCTAGGTTAGGATTACCTGCTTCACTTTGATATGCAATTGATTGGATTGAATTCTAGTTGTTGCTGCGTATTTACTTTGGGACTACAAGACGGTATCCCGGGAGCTCCCCCTGTATGTTTATTTTGGGACTACGGAATTGCATTCCGGGAGATCCCCCTACACTTTTACATTGGAACTATGGGATTGCACCCTGTAGATTCCCACGTATTTTATGAGTTGAACTACGGGACTGCACCCGGGAGATCCACCAGATATGATATTTATATTTGGGGACTACAGGACGGTATCCTGGGAGATCCCCGATTGTTATCTTGGAGCTTTACTGTGTTCTCTTACTTTGTTTACTTGCCTCTATGGTAGTTGTTGATGTCCTTCATATCTTGTGTTACTTATTTACACTGTTTATTTCATACTATTAAACCTTATATCTTGTTTTAACCTCAGTAGGGCCCTGACCTTCCTCGTCACTACCCAACCGCGGTTAGGCTTGGCACTTACTGAGTACCGTTGTGGTGTACTTATGCCCTTCCTACACATGTTTTTCATGTGCAGATCTAGGTACCTCTACTTAGGCTTACCATTCTTGAGGCGAGTCGATTCTACGGGACTTCATAGTATATGTGCCGCGTCCGCAGACCGAGGAGTCTCTTTCTATTCCTGCATCTAGTATTTAACCCTTTTGTACTTTATGTTCTTGTTAGACATTCCAGAGATTAGAGCTATGTAGTGTTTTTCTCAGCTTGTGGATCCGTGAGTTTTCGAGTTTTGGGATAGTGTACCAGATTTTGAGAAGTTATGTGTATATGCCGAGCAACATTTAAATATTATTTCTTTCAATTATTTCGGCTTTTGATTATTTATTCTGCAAGATTAGTTTGTTTTTCACATTTGCTAGGCTTACCTAGTCGTAGAGACTAGGTACCGTCATGATAGTTCACGGAGGGCGAACTGGGGTCGTGACAGTAATGTCCCGTTACCCTATAATTAACCAATTACTCACATAATTAAGAATTATCTCAAATTACTTAAAATACTACTCATTTTAATACATTTTATACAATCATGGTCATATGATACCTTGTTTGGAATTAGTCCATAAATATCGGGTATTATAGCCCGGACCATATTTTATCCCAAATCGACAACCTTCAATGAAACTCATTTTCTTTGATTCATTTACCATTTTTCTTCCGCGGCACTTACTTATTGCTTGTTATAAATAGCACGAATGCTTCTAATCTCAAGAAAATCTCATCCTCGAGTTTACATCAATTAACTAAGGACAAAATTTTAATCGTACGGAATGCGAGATGATATCCTTCTCCCCTTAGAAAGATTGTCCTCGAATATTCAACTCCCTGGAATCTATATAACTTTTGCAGAGTCACCTTTGTAACAATAATACTACCAACTCTTCCGGTAGAAACTCAATAATTTAATACCATATAGGAACACAATTATCAATAACGACAATGGCCTCACACGACCAATGACAATAACTAACACAAGAATACATACACGTACCTTAAGGTCGTGATATCTCAGTCGAGCCCTTCTCTGGAGGAGGAAACACGTGAGGGTATCTAGACTTCATGTCTTCCTCGGCCTCCCAAGTCATTTCTTCAACATTGTAGTTTCTCAAAAGCACTTTCACCAAAGCTACGTCTTTAGTTCTCAATCTACGAACCTATTTGTCTATAGCAATGGGAGTTTTTTCATATAATAGTTGCTCGGTGACCTGAACTTCATCAGCTGACATGATTCTAGAAGGATCTCTGATACATTTACAGAGCATGGACACATGAAAGACTGGATGTACAAATTCCAAGTCTCATATGCTACCTGGCCTACCTTGCGTATGACGCTATATTGTCCAATATATCGAGGGATAAGTTTTCCTTTGTTACAGAACCTCATGACACCTTTCATCGTTGATACCATTAGCACCTAGTCGTCAATCTGAAACTCTAAGTCTCGTCGTCGATTATCGCATAAGACTTCTGATGGCTTTGATCTACTAATAGCCTTTCATGTATAAGCTTAATTTTCTTGATTTCCTATTGTACCAATTCTGGTCCTACTAACGTAGTTTCCCAAACATTGAACCACCCTGTAGGCGACCTACACTTCCATCAGTAAAGAGATTCATATAGAGCCATCTGAATACTGGAATGGTAGCTATTATTATATGCGAACTCAATAAGCGGCAGATGATCATCCCAGTGTCACGACCAAAACCTATGGGCCGCAACGGGCATCCAGTACCTTACTTAACTGAGTACCAACAAAACGTATCTTTCTTATTGTACTTTCATTGGCAAATGGGCCAAAACAGGCCATCATGGGCTAACCAGAATAGACAAAGGGGAATACTCATTATAGGACGACCCAACCTGATATAAAAAAATTATACATGTGACATATACGACTATAAGGCCAACATGTTCATTTGTATCCTCAAAATATAGGCCGACAAGACCATACAATTATCCGTATATATGACATCTGTATAAAAGCCTCTAACAGTACATAAGTAAGGTCAGGACTGGGACCCGTTACACCAATCAATACATGTCCTAATTATACTGACCAAATAAGCAACTCTGGAACATGATGGAGCGCACCAATACCTTCGTCTAAGCTGATAACCTACTTTGAGGACACTCAACCTGTCTATCGGGATCGACAGGTATGAAATACAGTGTCCCTAGGCAAAAGAGACATCATTAGAAATAGTGTACCGAGTATTTAAGGAATGAAAATCAGTAAATAATAGACATGAGAGAAACATGGAGTAAAAGACTCGATATGTAAGTCTGAATAACTCTGTGAATTATTAATATATATAATGCCATGCATATACGTATAAGTGTCATGTCGTGCATAGATACACGTATTTATAACATCATCAAGCCTCTGAGGGCAACCCATCATATCATCACAACCATTATGGGTAAAATTATCAACGCATACCAGCTGATCAGGTGGTGGTACGTATATAACGCCGTAACCATTTTCCATATACATATAATATACATATATACACATATATAACGTCATCTGGTCATGGGTCAATGTATATGTATAATTGAACTTAATCAAGACAGGTCATAAGTTTAGGCTTATTGTTGTTCTTGTTATTCTAAAGGGTCAGGTTTCACAACCTATCTCTTGTTTTTAATTTTCTACCAAAGGTGATTAGTTCTTTGTTAGATAATTGTTATTGTTAGGATTCAACTTCAAGAATAGACTTCTTGAATTCAAGACACTCTTTCTTGAATTCAATCTATTTTTAATTTTTCGTCTTTTTTTTATTTCTTTATTTTCTTTTAGCTTCCGCCCGTTTTTTAATTTTCTTTAATAATTCTTGAATTCCATATCATGCTCAGGGTTGGCCCTCTGCGTCTACTTATGCTCCTCTACACCCTGAGCATATGCCTGAATACGAGAAATATCCATGTGTGGCTAAAGTGAGACCAACATACAATTGTTAAGCAAGTGCGGCTCTAACCCCATCACGAACGGGTGAACCCGATCCTCCATCTTAGATACAATAGTGGGAGTGTACCTAGCCAACGAATCAAACTGAAGACTGTACTCTCTAATACTCATGTTACCCTGCCGAATGGTCAAGCCTATCAACTCTAGCCTGTCTAAGCTCTGGTGCTAGATAATGATGAAGAAAAGCTTATGTAAACTCTTGTCATACTGCTGGAGGGGCAACATCACCTATGAACAATTCCCAAGACTCGTACCAATTAACTAGAGCATCTTGGAATCTATAGGAAGCTAGCTCAAACAACTCAGTTGTAGTGACCTTCAATACCCTCAAAATCCTCTACATTCTATCGATAAACACCTGAGGCTCTTCGTTTAGATCTGCCCTAGTGAGTACCGGAGGATCCAAATTAATGAAATCATGAACCCTCGCACTGACGGACCGATCTGCATGACCAATACCTACTTCTCGAAGCCGAGCATGTGCGGCTACTAATTGAGTTAATAGTTGAATAGCATCTCTCATCTCCTGAAGTGGTACATCTAGCTGAGGGGTTGAACGTAGAGGGGCGGGTGCCAAAGCTAGTGCCCCTCGGAGCTTTTCTAGATAGGACGGGGTATGTGAAGTCTGAGATGGAATCTCATTATAAGACTCTCCCCAAGCGTTGGTAACTCGTGGCGCTCGACTAGTAGTTTCACCAACCACGAACTTTCCCTTCTGGATGGCTGTAGTCTATGAAGGTATCGCTAAAAATATAACATATCGTTAGGATCATGAATTCTTATATCGCACGATCTAAGATAAGAAGATAGGATTGTCCTGTAGCCTCATATTTATAAGTGTGGTGAACAACACACCCATAAACAAAACTTTATTAGACACGGTTTGTAGACAACCCTAAGACAAAACTGCTCTATTACCTTTTTTGTCACGACCCAAACCGATGGGCCGTGACGAGTGCCCTAGTACTACATATCCAACACCCCTGAGCATGTGTATAATATATAAACATGAATAATATCTCCTGAATTACGGGGATACATACATGAGGGAAATCTACCCTAAAAACATATGAAGATATACGCGCAGCATACATAGGGCGAGCCGACAAGGCTGCTATAGCCAACTATATTCCAAAAACTGGAAATCGGCAAGGTCACATACTATCTACGAACCTCTATTAGAATATACAAATGTACAAGGATATGAATGGGCTTCGTCATACCCATATATGCATACAAACATATCTTACCAAGGTCAAAAGCGGCTCCAATAAAATGGCGCACACCAACTCTCGCTAATCAAGGATCCTAAGGAGGGGGACCGTCAGCTCATCTACTTGTACCTGCGGGTATGAAGCGCAAGCCTTGGGAAATAGGGCATCAGTACGAATAATGTACCGAGTATGCAAGACATGAAATCAGTACATAGTAGACATAAATGAAATATGGAATAACGAATTTCGCATGTAAATCCAAATAACTTTGCAAATCCTGAAACATTTATAATGTCATGCACATGCATATGAATGTCGTGTCATGCATAAGTATAGGTGTACATAACATCATCAGGCCTCTGATATCCCATCATATAATCTCGGCCATTGTGGGCAAAATAGTCAACATATACCAGCTGATGAGGTGGTGGTGCGTATATAACACAGTTACCTTTCCCCTTTTCCCGTATACATATATATACTTATATATGCGTATATAATGCCATCTGGTCATGGGTCAATGTGCATGTATAAATAAATGCAATGCATAAGAAGTATGTCAATAAAATCTTTCGGAACATCATAAGACTATTATGCCTTGAGTAGTATCATGAAGTAAACTTTTTTTTCAACTTCATATTTTTTGAGACCCATGAACAGATGATAGAGTAATAGGACACATGGAAAATTAAGAATATAAGAATCTCTAGTATTTCTATGAATAGAGTCGTTTATGAAAGTTGTGCATTTACTCGTTTCATTTGTATCGTATGGATCATTCCAAACAGAAAGAAGGGATAGCCTTAACATACTTGGGGCAATGAAAAATTCGTATGGTATTTTTGAGAAAGATTGCACCGTACTTTCTTAAAATTGCAAATCTCACGTTGCTTAATATACTACGAAATATCTGTTTGAATTATTGATGATATGTACCCTTCTACGTTAGCTTCATATTGCATTCTATGTTAGCGTTAGATTGCCTTCTACGTTAGCTTCAAATTGCCCCAATGTAGAGCCTTTTGCTATTCTTTAGAATATTGAAAGATATGTATCTTTTAGTTATATGTTAACTTTCTTGGAATTACAAGGCTTTTATGAATTTGTTGCCACCTAACCCAATATGACTAAGAGTCATATGTCTTAGTAGTGGCTTGCTGCCACGTGGGGGTGGTTTTTTTAATATTATCCCATGACTCATTAATTAATTATATAATAACCCGTTAACTGATAATTAACTATTTACCCACATAATTAAGAATTATCTCAAATTATTTTAAATACTACTCATACACTTTATATATCATACTATCATGGTCATATAGTCTTGTATGGTACTAGTCCATAAATATCGGGCATTATAGCTAGGATCGTATTTTTAAAACAAAAAATATACAACCTTCAATAAAACTCATTTTTTTTGATTCATTTACCCTTTTTCTTCTGCAGCATTTACTTATTGCTTGTTATAAATAGCATAAATGCTTATAATCTCAAGAAAATCTCATCCTCGTATCTACGTCAATTAACTTAGGGCAAAACTTTAATCATACAAAATGCAAGATGTAACAGTAAATCAACGAGGAATCATTAAAGGACTTAGATATATACATACAGGATAAGCAACAAAAGTAACCTGGAGTTCGGTAGCAGACCTCAGTAATGATAAATTAAAGTAAGAGTTATGGTGGTAAAGTCAAACATATGAATAAACAGAGTACAAAATAATCGTAAGTTCAACAAAGTACTGAGGGAAGAACTTCAAGTATACCTATACACACCCAGAGGGACAGCTTGTCATAATTCTATATATGTTCACAAAGTGAAACTTAGATATTGGCTAAAAGCTGGAGGAAAAAGGAGAGAAGATTCGCATAGGCTCACATACAAGGAAGAAGTCATACATGCTGAATGGAAAAAGGTAGCAACAGTTGTGAGATTGGAAGATTTCCGACCACAATTCGTGGTGTGAGGAAAGAGGCCTAAAAGGGAGAATGTCCTGGCCTTTGGGATACATTCACAGAACAGTTGCCTCGATGGCAAGAGGAGTACTAAAATATTCAAAAAACATATGTTATGAAAATGATAAGTGCATCAGCCAACATTCGATGATGAATGTTTCAAAGGGGGGAATGATATTATAACCTAAATTTTTGAACGTAAAAGTACGCCATAAGTAAATTGATGAAAGCTCGGAAATGAGATGTTACATCCCGAATTTTCGTACGTTAAAGTTTCGTCGTAAGTTAATCGATGTAAGTTCGAGAATGATATTATTTTGAGATTATAAGCATTATTGTATTTCAAACAACTGATGAGTAAATTCGCGAATGTGAGAGGATAAGCAAATCGAAGAAAATAAATTTCATCGGAGTTTGATATTTTGGGATAAAATACGGCCCGAGCTAAAATATGCGGTATTTATGGACTCGTACCATACAAGGTACCACTTGACCATGATAGTAAGGTGTATAAGGTGTGTAAAAAAGAAATAGTATTATAAGTAATTTGAGATAATACTTAATTATGTGGATAATTGATTAATTATTAAATTAGTGGGAAATTAATAAGTTGATTAAGGAAAAGGGGTGAAATGTTGGATAAATCTAAATCCCCCTAATGTGGCAGCCCCCCATTCTAATTAACGACCCATTAGTCATTAGGATAAGGTGGCAATTAGGAGGGTGATGTGGTCAAGCCACCACATAAAGTGGGGCCCACACCCATTCTAATATAAGAGCTCTCCAATTTAAAAGACACAAAGTAACGTGATATTTTATAAGCATCTTGAACAATTCATAAAAATAGGAATGGAAACATTAGTGTCCTTGCCAGGAAAGCCAAACAAGAGTTTGATCAAATTCACCAAAATGGAGATGATCTACATCTACCAAGTAACGATCTTCAACAAGGAATTCATGCGAAGTTATACGATATAATAGTAACGGGATTTTCCATTTTAAGGGACTCCGGTATAATCTTTCTCAAGAATATCATACGGATTTTTTTCTACTACGGTCTACAGTTACGTGTTGTCGTAATTGATGTGTGTTAGGGGGATTGTCAAGAGAATCGGCTCAAGTATGTTAAGGCTATCCCTTCTTTTCTTTTGGCATGATTTATATGACACAAATAAAACGAGCAAATGCATAATTTCCATAAATGACTCTATTCTTACAAATACTAGAGATGCCTATGTTCTTGATTCCCCATGTGTCCTATTATTCTATCAGTTATTCATGGGTCTCATAAAAAACGTAAGTTAAAAATTTTTACTTCATGATATTAATCAAATGCATGATGGTTTTACAACATTCCGAGAGATTTTATTGACTTACTTTTTATACATTGCATTCATTTATAATTGTACATTGTCCCATGACCAGATGTCGTTATATATGCGTATATATTTATATTGTATGTATATGGGATATGGGAAAAGGTTACGGTGTTATATGCACACCACCACCTGATCAGCTAGTATACGTTGATGATTTTGCGCACAGTGGCCGAGATGATATGATGGGATGCCTCAGAGGCTTGATGATGTTATGAACACATGTACCTATGCACGACATGACATTCATACGCATACGCATGACATTACAAGTATTTCATGATTTACAAAGTTATCCAGACTTACAGGTTGAGTTATTCACTCCATATTTTCTTCCATGTCATTTATATACTTATTTATGTGCCTTTCACACTCGGTACATTATTCGTACTGACGTCACTTTTGGTTGGGGACGCTACGTTTCATGCCCACATGTCACGATAGATATGTTGAGAGTCCTCCAAGTAGGCTATCAGCTCAGTGGAAGATGTTGGTGCGGTCCATTTGCTCCGAAGTTTCTTATTTGGTCAGTATGATTTAGACGTATTGGTATGTCAGGGCCCAATCGGCTTTATGACGTTTATGTACTCTTAGAGGCGTGTAGACATACGTCATGAATAGGAAAGATTGTATGGACCTGTCGGTCTATGTTTAGTGTATGAATGATTATTTTGGCCTTATAGGCTCATACGTCATATGTAAAAGTCAGTACATCGGGTTGGGTCATCCTATATTGAGTATTCCCCTATATTTATTCTAGTTGGCCCATGACGGCCCGTTTGGCCTATTTGCCAATGTAAGTGTAATAAGAAAGATACCTTACGTTGGTACTCGATTGAATAAGGTCACCGGGTGCCTATTGCGGCCCATCGGATTGGATTGTGACACAACAGGCGTTAAATCGGGTAACTTTCGATGCCTCTTGACGACTCCTATTATCTACTTAGATTAATTTATAAATAATCGTAACCATTTTCTTTGTGTTTGTAGGCCTCAGTGCCTTATCACGAGACATTTCTCCGATAACGGGAAGAGTTAAACCAATATGTGGCCGAGATTCGAGGGCTCCCTGAGAATAGGAAAGTTTATGAACTTCTCAGCGAACAATGTGACATAGAGGTTAAGAACCTCCAAGTTGAGCTAGAGGCGGCTCAGAAGGAGCATGCCGACCTAGTTGAGTAGGTAAGAAGAATATTTGAGGTTGCTGACGATGAGTCAGACATGGTGACTAACTGTCCGAACCCGCAAGTCCAAAATAAGCTTTATCAGATCGAGCAGCTCTGGGAAAAAGTAGATGTGGTAAAGGCCGAGGTCGAAGAATGGAATAGAAACATGGACCGCTTGGCCTTAGAAAAGGAGACTACCCTAATACAATTGGCTTCGGCTGAGGTCCATGTCATGACCCAAACTAATGGGTCGGAACGGGCACCTGGTACCTTTACTCAACTAAGTATCAACATAACTGTCACAACCCAAACCGATGGGCCACGATGGGTGCCCAAATCCTACATGTCAAACATACTGAAGCATGCGTTTAAAATATAAACATGAATAACATACGTGAGGGAAGCCAATCCAGAATATATATGTACATATACATGCGGAATACAGTGGGCAAGCCGTCAAGGCTACTATAGACAACTATATACCCATGACTGAAAGCTGACAAGGACTCATACTATCTAACTATACATAACTGTCTACAGACCTCTAATAGAAAATACAACTGTGCAAGGATGGGACTGGACTACGTCACACCGATATATGTATACAAGCATATCGTACCAAAATCAGAAGTAGTTCCAGATCAAGTGGAGCACACCATCTCTCGCCGATCATGTGGGCCGGTCAGCTTTCCTACCTGCACTTGCGGGCATGATACACAGGCCCTAGGAAATAGGGCGTCAGTCCGAATAATGTACTGAGTATGTAAGGCCTGAAAATCATTACATAAGAGACATAGATGAAACACGGAATAAGGATTCTGCCTGTAAGTCTAAATAACTTTGCATATCCTGAAACAGTTATAATACCATGTAGGTGCGTGTCAATGTCATGTCATGCCTAAGTATAGGAGTGCATAACGTCATCAAACCTCTGAGAGCATCACATCATATCATCTCGGCCACTGTGGATAAAATCATCAACTTATGCCAACTGATCAGGTGGTGGTGGTACGTATATAATGCCGTAACCTTTTCCCATATCCCATATACATATATATACATATAAATATGTGTATATAACGTCATCTGAATGTACATGTATAAATGAATGAAATGCATGAAAATATATTAATAATCTCAACATTCCTTTCGGATAAACTTTATCAACTGCATATTATTCTAAGACCCATGAACAGAAGGTATAATAATATTTTACATGGGGAATCAAGAACATAGAGACCCCTAGTATTTTTATGAATAGTCATTTATGAAAGTTGTTTGTTTGCTCGTTTCTTTTTATGTTATTTGGATCATGCCAAAAAGAAAGAAGGGATAGCCTTAACATACCTGGAATAGAAAAAAATTCGTATGATTTTCTTGGAAAAGGTTACACCGTACTCCCTTAAAACCGCAAAATTTCATGTTGCTACGGTTCTAATAATTATCGTTGGAATCGCTTGGTTGCATGAAGGTTTGTTGAAAACTTGTAAGAATGGCTAATGTTCTGATTGTAGTGCTTTTTAATTATCAATTATTGGCTAACGTTCTGATTGTAAGAATGGCTAACGTTTTGATTGTAACCAAAATATAAGAATGAAGTGTCTTGAAACAATTATGTTATGTTGCCACTTGACAAATGACCAAGAGTCATTTGTTTGGTTACTGTCTTGCTGTCACGGGGTGGGGTGGGGTGGGGGGAGATTTTAATGTTTATCCAATTTATTAGTTAATTAGGTAATGTCCCGTAATCCGGTAATTAATTAATTACCCGTAATTAAAAATTGTCTCAAATTAGTTAAAATACTATTTATTTTTAATTTACTTTATACATTATACTATCACGGTCATATGGTACCTTGTATGGTGCTAGTCCATATATATCGGGTATTATAGCTCGGGCCGTATTTTATCCCAAATCGACAATTTTCAGCGAATTTTTTTTTCTTTAATTCATGTACCCTTTATGCTTGATGGCACTTATCGCTTGTTATAAATAGCATAAATACGTTAACCTCAAGATAATCTCATCTCCGAGTCTACGTCGATTAACTAAAGATGAAACTTTAACGTATGAAAATGCGAGATGCAATTCGTCCTCTAATGTTTTAACTCTCCGAGATCTATATAACTTTGGCAGAGTCACCTTTGTAGCAATACTACTACCAACTCTTCCCGTAGAACTCAAAAATTCAACGCCACATAGGATCACAATCATCAATAATGACAATTACCTCACACGACCAATGACAATAACTAACACAAGAATCCATACACGTACCTTAAGGTTGTGATATCTCAGTTGGACCCTTCTCTGGAGGAGGAAATAAGTAGGGATATCTAGACTTCATTTCTTCCTCAGCCTCCCATGTCATTTCTTCCACATTGTTGTTTCTCCAAAGTACTTTCACTGAAGCTACGTCTTTAGTTCTCAATCTCCGAACCTGTCTGTCTAATATAGAAAATGGGAGTTTCTTCATATGATGGCTGCTCTGTGACCTAAATGTCATAAACTGACACGATTCTGGAAGGATTTCCGATATATTTACAGAGCATAGACACATGAAAGATTGTGATAGCATCCTAGGAAGCTCAAATCTATTCAAGGACAATGATGATGCTTTGGAATCTCGAAGAGGGCCTTTAAAAAGATCTCAAGCTAAAAAGTTGCAAAACAAGGTTATTGGACTTCAGGAATGATCAAAGAAGTTAGTTGGGAGGAAGAGCTTAAGGATAAAGGATATGGGTTATTTAGGTGTTATAATTATTTTATGGCAGAAATTCATGTCCAAGAAGAGGTGGATTAGATCCCAAAAAACATCCTCTGAAGAAGGTCCAAATCAGGCCACTGTTGGACCAATTTAACACACTAAAATGTGTCCAAATTTGTAGCCTATGAAGTCCTACATAAAGCCACATTTTTATAGCCTAAAAAGCACTTATTTGATGTCCAAGAATTATACAATAGTCATGCTAGATATTGAGTGCAAGTTGGTGCCAAGTTGCTTGCAAAATTTCTTCAAGATTTCCAAGATTTTCAAGATTTTCAAGATTCTATCCAAGATTGGTTTAGGAATTATTTCCAAATATTTTGGGACTATATTATTTCTTTCCTAGTTAGTTAAGGTTATATTTTTCTTTTCCTAAGATTGTTGGAATTACTTTCCAAGAATGACTTGGTTTTTGCTTCGTAGTATTTTTGGACTTATTGTCCAAAGTAGTTTAGGACTTTATTTCCTTGTTTCTTAGGTAGAATTTCATGACCCCCCTATATATAAAGGGATATCTTCTTTTTTTCTAGACTTAGATTATTCAGACTATTATCAATAAAAATTGTGAGATTTTTCTTGCACTCTTGTGTGTGGCTACTCTTAGATTTATTCTTCAACTTTCGATAATTAACTTATGATGGTAAGATTAAACTCCTTCGAAATCTTAGATCATTTCTAGGTATTCAAGAAAGGTGATAAGTTTAGGCTTATTGTTATTCTTGTTATTCTAAAGGACCGGGTTTCACAATATATCTCTTGCTTTTAATTCTCTACCAAAGGCGGTTAGTTCTTTGTTAGCTAATTGTTGTTGTTAGGATTTAACTTCAAGAATAGACTTCTTGAATTCGAGAAACTCTTTCTTGAATTCAATCTATCTTTAATTTTCTGTCCTTTTTTGTTTCTTTATTTTCTTTTAGCTTCTGCACGTTTTTTGATTTTTTTATTTTTCTTTAGTAATTCTTGAATCCCCTATCGTGGTTTTATTAGACTGGATGTACAGACTCCAAGTCTGAAGGCAAGTCTAGCTCATATGCTACTTGACCTACCTTAGCGTATGATCCTATATGGTCCATGATAATATCCTAGGAAGGTCAAATCTATTCAAGGAAAAGGATGAAGCTTTGGAATCTCAAAGAGGGCCTTTAAAAAGATCTTGAGCTAAAAAGTTGTAAAACAAGATCATTGGACTTCAGAAATGATCAAAGAAGTTGTTAGTTGGGAGGAAGAGCTTAAGGATAAAGGATAAGAGTTATATAGGTGTGATAATATTTTATGGCTCAAATTAATGTCCAAGAAGAGGTTTATTAGATCCCAAGAAACATCATCTGAAGAAGGTCCAAATCAGCCACTATTGGACCAATTTAGCACCTAAAATGTGTCCAAACTTGCAGCCCATGAAGTCCTACATAAAGCCTCATTTTTATAGCATAAAAAGGACTTACTTGATGTCCAATAATGGTATAATAGTCGTGATAGATGTTGAGTGAGAGTTGGTGCCATGTTGCTTATAAATTTCCTTCAAGATTTTCAAGATTCTATCCAAGATTGGTTTGAGAGTTATTTTCATATATTATGGGACTATATTTATTGCTTTCCTAGTTTGTTAAGATTATATTTTTCTTTTACTAAGATTTCTGGAATTACTTTGCAAGAATGACTTGGTTTTTACTTCCTAGTATTTTCCTTTTTCCTAAGGTAGTTGGACTTGTTGTCCAAAGTAGTTTAGGACGTTATTTTCTTATTTTTTTAGTCTTAATTTCGTGACCCCTACTACCTATATAAGGGGTGTCTTCTTTGTTTTTAGACTTGGATTATTTAGATTAGTATCAATAAAAATTGTGATATTTTTCTTGCACTCTTGTGTGTGGCTACTCTTGAATTTATTCTTCAACCTTCAAGTCTCAACCTAAGGTGGTAAGATTAAACCATTTTCAAAATCTTAGATCACTTCTAGGTATTCAAGAAAGGTGATAAGTTTAAGCTTATTATTGTTCTTGTTATTCTAAAGGGTCGGATTTTACAATTTATCTCTTGTTTCTAATTCTCTACTAATGGCGATTAGTTCTTCGTTAGCTAATTGTTGTTGTTAGGATTCAACGTTAAGAATAGACTTCTTGAATTCAAGAAACTCTTTCTTGAATTCAATCTATCTTTAATTTCCGCCTTTTTTATTTCTTTATTTTCTTTTAGCTTCCGCACGTTTCTTGATTTTCTTTAGTAATTCTTGAATCCCCTATCATGCTGTTATCAGTACAATGTACCGAGGTCTAAGTTTTCCTTTCTTACCAAACCTCATAACACCTTTCATTGGTGGTACCTTTAGGAATACCCAGTCGTCAACCTGAAACTCCAAGTCTCGCCGTCGATTATCCGCATAAGACTTCTGATGGCTTTGAGTTGCTTATAGCCTTTCCTGTATGAGCTTAACTTTATAGATTGCTTGTTGTACCAATTCTGGTCCTACTAACGTAGTTTCCCCAACATCGAAACACCCTATAAGCGACTTACACTTCTATTAGTAAAGAGCTTCGTATGGAGCCATGTGAATACTGGAATGGTAGCTATTGTTATATGTGAACTCAATAAGCAGTAGATGATCATCCCAGCCACCACAAGCTCGTAACATATCCTCACGTGTCTGAATAGTACACTCAACCTGTTCATCTGTCTGGTGGATGAAATGATGTACTAAGACTTACCTGAGTCCCTAATCCTTTTTGGAAGGACCTCCAAAAGTTAGTTGTAAATTGAGCTCCTCAATCCGAGATAACAGATATAGGGACACCTGCAGTCTTACTATCTCCTTAATATAAAGCCTTGCATAATCCTCTGCGGAATATGTAGTCCTAACGGGCAGACAATGGGTTGACTTTGTAAGCCTATCAACAATCACCCATATCGAATCAAACTTACACTGGGTACGAGGTAAGCCTATGATGAAATTCATTTTAATTACTTCCCATTTTCATGTCGGAATCTCCATAGTCTGTAATAATCCATCGGGTTTTTGATACTCAATCTTAACCAGCTGACAGTTAGGACACTGAGCAACAAACTCTGCTATATATTTTTTCGTTCTGTCCTACATTACTTCCTTGATAGCATGATACATCTTTGTCATTCCTGGATGGATAGAATAATGAGAATAGTGAGTTTCTCCCATAACTTGCTGATGAAGCCCTGCAACATTTGGGACATATAATTGTCCTTGATATCTAAGAACCTCATCTTCTATAATTCAAAACGGTGTCCTCTCCTTCTGAGGTGTGGTATCCCTGTAATGAACTAACATACGATCCTCGTATTGGCGTTCCTTTACTTCAGTAACTAAAGAGGAGGTTGTCGTATCCTGGATAGTAATTCCAATATCACTTGAGTCCAGTAACTGAACTCCAAGACTAGCTAGCTGATGAACCTCATGGGCTATTCCCCTCTTTTGATCAACATGAATGCCATACAAGCAGTGCCTCCACATTTTTAGTCCATGAATCACCGCGGCTAACTCTAAATCGTGGGTCGGGTAGTTCTTCTCGTGCTTTCTTAGTTGTTTAGAAGCATAACTTACAACCTTACCATGCCGCATCAGCACACAACCCAATCCAACGCCTGAAGCGTCACAATAGATAACATAACCATCGGTCCCTTCTAGGAGCGTTAGTATCGATGCAGAAGTTAATATGTCCTTTAATGCCTGCAAACTCTGTTCACAAGCATTAATCCATTGAAACTTTGCTCCATTTTGAGTCAACTTTGTCAAAGTTGATGAAAGGGAAGAAAATATCTCTACAAATCTCCTATAATAGCCTGCCAAAACGAGAAAGCTACGAACCTCCATGGTGTTGTGAGTCTAGGCCAAGCCTTTACTACCTCAATCTTTTGTGTATACACCCGAATGCCTTCACCCAAAATCATATTCCCAAGGAAAGCTATAGAGTTCAACCAGAATTCACATTTAGAGAATTTTGCGTACAACTTCCCTTCTGGTAGAACTCTAAGCACAGTACGCAAATGATCTGCATGCTCAGGCTCTGAAAATGAATACACCAATATATCGTTGATAAATACAGTTACGAATCTAAAAAGGGTCTGAACACACGGTTCATCAAATCCATGAATATTGCTGGGGCATTGGTCAAATCGAATGACATAACACGAAACTCAGAGTGCCCGTATCTGGTCCTGAATACTGTCTTTGGAATATCTTCCTCCTTAACCCTATATTTGAAAAACACTTGGCACCTTGCAAGTGATCAAATAAATAATCAATCCTCGGGAACGGGTAGTTATTCTTGATCGTCACCTTATTCTACTGTCTATAATCAATACACATCCATAAGGAACCATATTTCTTCCTCACAAATAACACAGGTGCACCCCATGGTGATGTACTAGGTCTGATAAAACCTTTTTCAAGCAAGTCCTTTAGTTGTTCCTTTAACTCTTTCAGCTTTGCGGGGGCCATTCTATATGGAGTAATAGATATTGGATGAGTTACTAGTAGTAGGTCAATATCTAACTCAATTTCTTGCTCTAGCGTAAGAACCGGAAGATCATAACCACAGGGATGGATTAACTGATTGGTCTGCCCTTTCTGATAATCTTCCTTGCATTGAGATAGGAAATAAATCTACTTATCGGTGACACCATATTACCTTTCTATTCCAAAATAGTCTCCCCTGGAAATTGAAATTGGACTATCTTTGATCTACAATCAACGTTGGCATGACAAGAAGCCAACCAATCCATACCCATTATAACATCAAATTTTACCATATCTAACTCGATTAGGGCCGCTACGGTAGATCGACAATGAACTACTATTAAACAACCCCTATATACTCGCTTAGCTATCACTGAGTCCCCAACATATGCAGATACCTCAAAAGGTTTAACCAATTTAGGTTTTATTCCAAACTTACTAGCAACTAACGGAGTAACATATGATAAGGTGGAACCTAGGTCAGTCATTGCATATACACCATATGAGGTGACTAATAATATACCTGTAACAACATCAGGCGATGATTCCTGATCCTACATCCTACCAACACATATATGTAGTTCTGAGAACCGATCAAGCTAGATGCTCCGCCTCTGCCTCTACCATTCTTATTGATGCTTGTGAACCTTTCCAGGGGCGTACCGATGATGACGAACCAGCTACAAATACCGATGGAAGATCACCTATCATCGGACAATCCCTCATAATGCAGCCTAGATAACCACAAGTATAACAAATACATAATCTCATACGGCACTGCCCGACATACTGCTTACCACACTGAGCATATCATGGCAAGGGCGGCCTCATATGACTTGACTCACCCCTATACTAAAAAGTTCTTGGACACGTAATGGATCTTGAAGTACTATTTCTGCATCTCCCTGACCAAATCCGCCTACATTAGGATTACTCATTAATGATTGATCAAATTTGATAGATTCTCCCTCAGAAATAAGAAGTTCTGGTCCGGGAGGGACAATATCAACCCCTTGACGTACTGAGGCCCTGGAATTCTGACCAGGCCCTAAATATGCAGAACGATCAAATATCTTATCACCAAACTGATGGGGTGCGCTAGTCGATGGCTGGGTTAGATACCTTGGGTACTGTTGTCTTTGACCACCTCGAAACTTACCAGAAGGACCCGAAGACCTCGCTCTCTTATTCTGGGCCCAATCATGCTCACGATCGACCCTCTATTTCTGCTTACGCTCCTATACACCCTGAGCGTATTCCTGAATACAAGAAATATCCATATCTGGCTGAAGTTGATAACAACACGATAGGGGTCCAAGAACTACTAAAGAAAAAAATAAGAAAATCAAGAAACATGCGGATGCTAAAAGAAAATAAAGAAACAAAAAAAGACGAAAAATTAAAGATAGATTGAATTCAAGAAATTCTTTCTTGAATTCAAGAAGTCTATTCCTAAAGTCTAATCCGGACACACAATTAGCTAACAAAGAACTAATCTCCTTTGGTAGAGAATTAAAAACAAGAGATTGATTATGAAATCCGACCCTTTAGAATAATAAGAATAACAATAAGCCTAAACTTATCACCTTTCTTGAATACCTGGAAGTGATCTAAGATTTTGAACAATTCATCTTACCACCTTAAGTTGAGTCTTGAAGGTTGAAGAATAAATCCAAGAGTAGCCACACACAAGAGTGCAAGAAATATTTTACAATTTTTATTGATAAGAATCTGAATAATCTAAGTCTATAAAAAAAGAAGATACCCCTTATATAGGTAGTGGGGGTCACAAAATTAAGCCTAGAAAAATAAGGAACTAAAACTACTTTGGACAACAAGTCTAACTACCCTAGAAAAAGGAAAAACACTAGGAAACAAAAACCAAGTCAATCTTGGAAAGTAACTTTAACAATCTTAGGAAAAGGAAAATATAAACTTAACTAACTAGGAAAACAATAAATATAGTCCCATAATACATGAAAATAAGTCACAAACCAATCTTGGATAGAATCTTGAAAATCTTGAAAGAAATTTGCAAGCAATTTGGCACCAACTTGCACTCAACATCTAGCACGACTATTATACCCTTCTTGGACCTCAAGTAAGTCCTTTTTTTTGCTATAAAAATGTTGCTTTGTGTAGGACTTCATGTACCTGTAATGACCCGACCAATCATTTTAAGCTTTTGCACATTGATCGGCAGTTCTCGGGCATGACTTACCCCGTGTAATGTGTTATGACTGATGTAGAACATTGGTTTTGGTTTTCACGGAAATCGGTATGAATTTGAAAAAACAGTCTCAGTTGAAAGGTTTGACCAAGAGTTTACTTATTTGTATATGATCTCGGATCAAATTTTTATGATTTGGTTAGCTCCGTTAGGTGATTTGGGACTTGGGAGCATGATCGAAAGTGGTTTCGGAGGTCCGATGTAGAATTAGGTTTGAATTGGCGAAGTTAGTATTTTGTCGAATTGCGATTAATAGGTGAGAAATTGATCCGAGGTTTGGAATGAAATTCCGAGAGTTGCTGAAGCTTCGTTATGTCATTTGGGATGTGTGTGCAAAATTTTAGGTCATTCAGACGTGGTTTGTTTGGGTTTTTGATCGAAAGCGTATTTTGAAAGTTTTTAGAAGACTTAGGCTTGAATTCCATGGGTTTTGGATAATTTGATGTTGTTTGAGGTGTTTTGATGTTTGGAACAAGATTGAATGTGGTTTTAGGATGTGTTGGTGCTTTTGGTTGAGGTCCCGGGGGCCTCGGGTGAGTTTTGGGTGGTTAATCGGACCATTTTCTAAGTTTAAAAGTTGCAGATTTTCATTTCAGGTGTTGCAGAGAAATAACCCTTTGCGTTTGCGTAAAGAGCCTCGCATTCGCGAAGAAGGAATTGGAAGGCAGGAATATAAACCTTCGCATTAGCATCTAAGGGCTTCCATTTGCGAAAGGCTAAGATGGTTGTGATTCGCGTTCGCATGGGTTAGATCCCATTCGTGTATAAGGATTGGGGGTTCGGGAGCAGTTGTTCTACGCGTTCGCAAGAGGAATGTCGCATTCATGTAGGAGAGGAAGGCTAAGGCATCGCGTTCATAGGGTGAGTCTTGCGTTCGCATAGGGTTAATTTTTGGAAATTAAAAGATGTGCTTCGCGTTCGCGAGGCAGTAGTCACGAACGCGATGAAGGAGTTTCAGTGCTGGGCAGAATGTTATAATTTCATTTAATCCGCAATTTTGGATCATTTTTCCTCCATGGTTGATCATTTTGAGAGCTTCTTGGTGGAGATTAAAGAGGGATTCAAGGGGAAACGACTTGAGGTAAGAATTTTGGTCTTGAAACTCGATTATGTTGTGTAATCCACCTAGAAATTCATGGAACTTAAGCTAAAAATGGAAGAACTAGGGCTTGAAATTTTGGAATTTTAAATTGAGATTTGAGGGGTCATTTGGACTCCGATTTCGGTGTTCTGTATTTGCATAGACTCGTGGAGTGACAAGGAACCTATTGATGTAAAAATTTCTGAGTTTCGAGAAGTGGACCCAGGGCTCGAGTTTGGTAATTTCGGGATTTGTGCCTATTATTGATTATTTTTGCTTGGGCTTTATTCCCTTAGCATATTGTGATGTATTCGCTCTGATTTTGGATAGATTTGACGCGCGTGGAGGCCGATTTGAGGGGCAAAGACATCGTGAGCTAGAGATTTTGCCGGTTCGAAGTGAGTAATGATTGTAAATAATATCCTGAGGGTTTGAAACCCCGTATTGCATATTGTAGTGCTATATTGAGGTGAGACACGCGCTGGCTGATGAGCGTGGGTTCTTTTACTACTAGGGATTGTGATTTGGTCCGTCTCGATTGATGTTTTTATCGTGTATTTGACTGAAACTTATTTGTTATCACCATATTTGGGCTGATTGCTATATTTAGGCTCCGTGCCAATTATTTGTACCCTTCGGGAATTTTTTTCACTATTTTCTCACTCCTTTGATCTATTACTTGAACTCAGTCCTGTTGATATCTACTATTTTACAAACTCAGCCACTTTTACTCAGATTTGAAACATAAACGATATTTCAGAACGATGTTTTGGGCTGAGAACTACCATTTTACTAGTGCCCCAGGGGCTTGTGATGATTTTTGGACCGAATGAGGTCGAGGGACACATGTGAGGATATGTTGAGAGATATGAGGCCGAGGGCCTGAGATATATTTATATGCCACGAGGTGGCTTGAGTGATATGAGGCCGAGTGCCGAGTGATGATGCCACGAGCTGGCTTGATATAGCGCTTGGGTCGTAAGGGGCCCTTCCGGAGTCTGCACACCCATAGTGAGCGCGGGTACCTATTATTCCGAGAGTGATCCCGAGGGGCTAATATGAGTGATTGTGAGGTAGCCCGAGGGGCTGATACTATTCCGAGAGTGAGCCCGAGGGGCTAATACGAGTGATTGTGAGGTAGCCCGAGGGGCTGGTACTGTTATGAGATATTGCCCGAGGGACGAACTTTTATGTGTTCATCTTTCATATTTACTTGTCATTTTACCTGTTATATTGTGGTATTTGTGCCCGAGGGGTGGATTTTCTGTGGTTATCGACCCTAACTCTTTTTGCAATCACCGCATAATCGTTGAAGAAGTCATTTTAAAAAGAGGTATTAAACTGAGCTAAGATATTTCTAAAGATTTCATAGCTTCATTGTTTTCCTCAAAAGGTTTTACACTACTCCGTACTGCATGATGGTTTGCCTTGCGTGATTTCTTACTACTCAGTTATTATTTACCTTTATTACTTACTAAGTTGGAATACTCACTTTACTCCCTGCACCTCGCATGCAGATGCAGGTATTTGTTCCTCGGTAGCGGGTTCTGAGCTGATCAGAGGCTAAGTTAACAGAGTTTAGCGAAGTGACTACTAGCGTTTGCAGCACCGTATTTCTCCATTTGTTTATCCGTCCTATTTTATATATTACAGGCCTTGTAGTCGTATTTATACTCTATTAGATGCTCGTGACTTATGACACCCCAGTTTTGGCTGTGTTTGGTGTGTAATTCCGCATTGCTAGGGTGTTATCTGCTGTTTAGAAATTATTAAATCATGTTTTAGCCTGCTTTATTGCTGTTTAGTTGTATGACTTTGAATTGGAGATATGTCGGCTGGCCTTGTCTTCACGAGAGGCGCCATTACGACCGAGTATGGGTTTGGGGTCGTGACAAGTTGGTATCAAAGCCCAGGTTTCTAGGTCTCGTGAGTCAGGAGCAGGTTTAGTAGAGTCTCGTCGATCGATACAGAGTCGTCTGTATTTATCCTGGAGAGGTTGCGGAACCTTTAGGAAAACTTCACATTCTTGAATTTTTATCGTGCGTCCTTGATTTAGCTTGAAAAGTAACTCTTGAAATTCTTTCCACGCATTTGTATGCATGCATGAGCGATCAGTATCAGATGTGTCTTGATGGCTTGTGATTCCCCGATCGAGGGGCGAGATGTGATCTCTGTGAGTTGATGTTGGGACAGTCTGTAGAACTTGAGGTCAGACCTTTGCCTATGTCTTGAGCACCAAGGTGTTGATTGTATGAACAAGTATTTTGAACTTATATGTTCGATAGTGTCCATGTTAGTGCTCTTGACGGCCGTGGCTTTGTGATGAGTATGTTAGTATTGCGAGATGTATCTATATTATATGGGAGTGACGAGAAAGGCCTGATGAAGGATAGAGGAAATATTAGGTGTTGGAATTCCATCTTGATTTGAGAAATAGCCACGAGTGATGGGCGTATGAAGGATCTTTTCATGTTTCCCAGTTGAGAGTGGAGTAAAATTTTATGTTGCGGTACGAGTTCAGACTCAGGAAGACTAAGTGACTGCGTACAGTTTATGATGGTGGAAGGTATACAGAAATGTTAATTGAAGGCAAATCGGGTGGGGTGTCTCCTGCAAAAATTCTGGGGTTGTGTGACCCTTATGTGACTGTTAGAAGATCCCATGTTCAAGTGAAATGTAAGTGTTGAAATTTGAATTTTGGGTCGCTTAAGAGAGTGGGCTTAACTGTTGCGAGAATGAGTGCGAGGTTTGCCAAAGATTTAATCACCAGATGGTCTATTTTTCACGAGCTTATGAAGGATTGAGTTTAATCTCACTATCATATTATGGCATGGCTTCGAGCCAAGTGTGGGAGTTTGCTATTGATTAAGTTGATTACACGATTATGTGCTATGTTGGTTCCAGTTTGAGACGTGTTGGTGAGTCAGTTATGGCTCACGAAAATTGAAGTCGAGGATGGCTCGAGTGAAGGAAAACTTTGAAAAAGATTATATCATGCTTCATAGGGTAAGGAAATCACGGGATGTCTTAAGTTGTTGTTGGTAAAAATGCTCGGTGCATAGAGCAGGAAGTTGCTGGTTGTATTGGGATGAGGATTTCATTCTGCGGTGTGGGAGTGCCAATGAGGCACTGGTGGTTCTGTTCGTTGGGTCAGGTAAATTGCAGACTAAATAGAGTAAATGACTATCGAGAATGGTTCTAATGTATTCAAGATTCAACATGTAACAATCAGGTGTCTTAAAGTTGTATAGGTGGGTAGAAACTGAGTTTTATTGGAAGAGGTAAAGACTTATGATATTTATATGTTAATTATGGGATTCTATGTATCAGTATCAGGAAAGTAAAGGATTTAGATTAGCAGGAAGTTATTCAGAGTAAAGTATGCTGGAATGTGGTGTTTCTGGGAATGTTTAAGAAAGTATTCAGCGACGTATGAGTTTTAGACGGTGTGGTTTAATGCTTGGCTCTGTGTGGTAAGTCTGAATTGAGGATTGTGCTGCTACAGCAAGAGGGAATATCAAGTAGAGGGTGAATCAGAAAAAAATTTAGATAGATGGAGTAGCTTGATAGTAGAACGAACCGGTATGGTAAGGACATGATTTATTCCTTATGTGTGTTCGAGGTAATGAGTTCCTGCAGGTATTTTGTGGCAATGCTCTTAGGTTTCGATGGCTTGCTTAGCTTGGTCGAGATAGAAGGATTCAGTCCTGGCAGGTCTAATTTGTGCAAGGGGAACTCAAAGAGTTCTTAATGGTTTTTACTGTGGTTTGGAGATGTATATTTTCTATGGGCATGCGAAGCTTGGGATGTATAGTGATTTTCTTCAAGGTGGGACCAATGGAAAGTTCTTGACTAGTTGATTACATAGATGTTTGTGACTTGGAAGGGAGATGAATTTTTCATGTTATCCTAGGGTGGTTTGGTATATGCGATGTGTTGTGGAGTATTGAGATTTGCATATGTAAGGTTACGGTTCAGTTCTGAAGGGAAGTCATAAAATTCTTAGGCAGCACGATCAGTTTTAGGTGATTAGAGAAATGAGCTTCAGATGATTAAGGGAATGGTATTGCTAATCTTAGTGATTTAGTGTGGGTACATGTTTCAGAAAAGGCAATGTGATTAAGTTGATAGTACCTCGGAAATACTGCGGCTTTTCTTTGTTAGATCGACTGCAGACATTCGAGTTTGCTTGATGGCACAGGGGAATTTTAGAATATTTTTCGTGGAATGGTTGGGTACTTGAGGTGTGATATGCATTCGGATGGCGGAATTCGGGATCAGGTATGGTGATTTGTGTGCTACATGGAGTTGGAGACCAGAAGTTCTCATATTCAGCTATGTTATGGTTGTAGATCGTGTGCATCGGCAATGTTTAGTGACTATCGGGGTTTGAAGCCCTGAGCAGACCTTTTGTTGCTTGGGATATTAGATCTTGGATGTGATATTGGGTTCATACTGGTTGTCTACGTGTTGTGTTATTCAGGGCTATTGCGCTAAGGCGGCGTTGTTGGCCATGCCGGAAAATGCCACAGATTGAGTGGCGATGTTCGAGAAATTATGTCCTATTAGGGATTTTTATATTTCGAGGACCCAGCGGATGATTGGGAAGGTTTTGTCTTTCTTATTTGGGCTCTTGCGATGAGTGTTAGTGCTGAGGATCCTCATATTGATTCAGTTCCAGTGGTGAGGGACTTTTCAGATGTGCTTCTTATGGTCGGGCATGTCACCGGGCAGGGTTGTTGATTTCGATATTGATTTGATGTCGGGTACCGTATTGTATAGCACCGGTAGAGTTATAGAGGTGGATGAAGCAGCTTCAGGCGTCCTTGATAAGGAGTTCGTTGGCAGCCCATTGTGGATGTGCGTTCTAACCTGAGTTAGCTTGGTTGGCTTTGAATTGTATTGTTAAGAGAGGTGTTGATTCGATGGTTATTGAGCTTATTAGTAATCTAGTGAGGTCAATGAGTTACTTTTCTATGCTATGAGGTGTTTTGAATTGTTGGTTATGGGCACGTATGGTGCGGTTCTATTAGGGTTCATAGTGGAAGTCAAGCGGGAAGAGTAATTGGGTTTTGCTCGTGAATGGCGTATCAATTATGTCCTATCGGGTTTGAGTGGTATATGTTACTTGTGTCACCATGGGTGTAATGATTTGCTTTGGTTCCAGACATCAAATTGTGTGTGGCTGTCGATTTTGAGCATAGTGACTTGAGGTGTCTCATGTGGATCGGTGTTTGGATAGGATCGCGCATTGCAGCGAAGCTATGTGGAGATATGAACTTGCGGGTTAGATTCATGTGTTCTATTATATGATGTGAGATGGGTTCTCAACCTTGTGTTGTGGTGGAACTGGTGAGCTTGAGGTACAGATCTTTCATTCGAGTCATTTTCATGATTTGAGTTTGTTTGGACCGTTGCTTATTGGTGTGCGTATTATGCCAGTTGTGTCTTAGGCCTATATTGATGTGTCATGTCACCAGAGTGGTGTGTTGGATTAGAGGAGATCGCTGGGATCATTAATGAATACAATCAGATTTGATTTCAGCTCGTTAGAAGGATAATATCGAGGTTCGGCTCGGAAATTGCTATGTAATTTTACAAAAGAGAAGTGGCTTCGTGAATGGTCGATCTGAGGGATGGTCGTGGTTTATCATGTATTTCATCTATCGTTGGCCGTATACGAAAGTGTTGGAATGAGATTTTAGTTAATAAGAGGTTTACTACCAATATTCGGTTGTTGTGGGCAGCTGCCCTGAATAGAAGTTATCGCTACGAGTGTTTGAGTTATGTGGTATATCGTGTGATTGCACCGGAGATTGCAATTATGGGTGATTACCGCTGGTTCGGGTCTATTCAGAGTATAGGTGTGAGGTTTTGATCGTATTGATGATTTAGGAAATGGAAATGTGGTTCTAAGTTTTATAGGCTAGATTGGGTTGTGAATTTTCAGTTACAATGAGTTATCGAACCTATATGAGATAGGGTAACATGGGATAACCCCCGGGTATATGCATGGTAAGGTTTTTCAATGATTGGTTAGTTTTTAGAAAACGTCTGGGTACCTTCGAAGACGGACGTGTGTTTAAGTGGGGGAGGATGTAACGAACCGACCGGTCGTTTTAAGCTTTTGCACTTTGATCGCCAGTTCTCGGACATGACATGCCCCGTGTAGTATGTTATGACTGATGTAGATAGTTGGTTTTGGTTTTCATGGAAATCGGTATGAATTTGAAAGAACAGTCTCAGTTGAAAGCTTTGAATTTGAAAGGTTTGACCAAGAGTTGACTTGTTTATATATGATCTTGGATTGTAATTTTTATGATTTGGTTAGTCCGTTACGTGATTTGGGACTTGGGAGCGTTATCGGAAGTGGTTTTGGAGGTCCGATGTAGAATTAGGCTTGAATTGGCGAAGTTAGTATTTTGGCGAATTCCGATTGATAGGTGAGAAAATGATCCGAAGGTCGGAACGGAATTGCGAGAGTTGCTGAAGCTTTGTTATGTCATTTGGGATATGAGCGCAAAATTTTAGGTCATTCGGACGTGGTTTGGTTGGGTTTTTGATCGAAAGCGTATTTTAGAAGTTTTTAGAAGACTTAGGCTTGAATTCGATGGGTTTTGGGTAATTTGATGTTGTTTGAGGTGCTTTGATGATTGGAACAAGTTTGAATGTGGTTTTAGGATTTGTTGGTTCTTTTGGTTGAGGTCCCGAGGGCCTCGGGTGAGTTTCGGGTGGTCAATCGGACCATTTTCTAAGTTTAAAAGTTGCAGATTTTCATTTCAGGTGTTGCAGAGAAATAACCCTTCGCGTTCTCATAAAGAGCCTCACGTTTGCGAAGAAGGAATTGGAAGGCAAGAGTATAAGCCTTCGCGTTCGCGTCTGAGGGCTCACGTTCGCGGAAGGCTAAGATGGTTGTGCTTCGCGTTCGCATGGGCTAGATTGCTTTCGCGTATAAGGATTGGGGGTCCAGGAGCAGTTATTCTACGCGTTCGCATGAGGAATGTCGCATTCGCGTAAGAGTGGAAGGCTGAGCCATCGCATTCGCATAGGGTTAATTTTTGGAAATTAAAAGATGTGCTTCGCGTTTGCGAGGCAGTAGACGCGAACGCGATGAAGGAATTTCAGTGCTGGGCAGAATGTTATAATTTCATTTCATCCGCAATTTTGGGTCATTTTTCCTCCATGGTTGATCATTTTGAGAGCTTCTTGGTGGAGATTAATGAGGGATTCAAGGGGAAACAACTTGAGGTAAGAATTTTGGGCTTTAAACTCGATTATTGTGTAATCCACTTAGAAATTCATGATACTTAAGCTAAAAATGGAAGAACTAGGTCTTGGAATTTTGGAATTTTAAATTGGAATTTAAGGGGTCATTTGGACTCCGATTTTGGTGTCCTTTATATGCATAGACTCGTAGAGTGACAAGGAACCCGTTGATGTAAAAATTTCAGAGTTTCGAGAAGTGACCCGGGGCTCGATTTTGGTAATTTTGGGATTTGTGCCCATTATTGATTGTTTTCGCTTGGGCTTTGTTCCCTCAGAATATTGTGATGTATTCACTTTAATTTTTGATAGATTCGACGCTCGTGGAGGCCAATTTGAAGGGCAAAAGCGTCGCGAGCTAGAGATTTCCCGGTTCGAGGTGAGGAATAATTGTAAATGATATTCTGAGGGTTTGAAACCCCAGATTGCACATCGTAGTGCTATATTGAGGTGAGACACGCACGGGATAATGAGCGTGGGGCTTTTTACTACTAGGGATTATGACTTGGTCTGCCCCGATTGATGATTTTACCGCGTATTTGACTGAAACTTATTTGTTATTACCATTATTTGGACTGATTGCTATATTTGGGCGTCATGCTAGTTATTTGAACACTTCGGGGTTTTTTATCACTATTTCCTTACTATTGTGATGTATTACTTGAACTCAGTCCTGTTGGTATCTACTATTTTACAAACTCAACCACTTGTACTAAGTTGAAACTTAAATGATATTTCTAAACGATGTTTTGGGCTGACAACTACTGTTTTACTAATGCCCAAGGGGCTTGTGATGATTGTTGGACTGAGTGAGGCCGAGGGCCATATGTGAGGATATGCCGAGTGATATGAGGCCAAGGGCCTGAGATATATTTGTATTCCACGAGGTTGCTTGAGTGATGTGAGGCCGAGTGTCGAGTGGTGTGAGGCCGAGTGCCGAGTGATGATGCCACGAGGTGGCTTGATATAGTGCTTGGGTCGTATGGGGCCCCTCCGGAGTCTGCACACCCACAGTGAGCGCGGTTACCAATTGTTCTGAGAGTGAGCCTGAGGGGCTGATACGAGTGATTGTGAGGTAGCCTGAGGGGTTTATACTATTCCGAGAGTGAGCCCAAGGGGCTGATACGAGTGATTGTGAGGTAGCTCGAGGGGCTGGTACTGTTCTGAGATATTGCCTGAGGGTCGAACTTTTATGTGTTCATCTTTCATATTTACTTTTCATTTAACCTGTTATACTGTGGTATTTGTGCCCGAGGGGATAATTTTCTGTGCTTATCGACACTAACTATATTTGCAATCACTGCATAATCGTTAAAAAAGTTATTTTCAAAAGAGGTTTTAAACTGAACTAAGATATTTTTAAAGATTTCACAACTTCATTGTTTTTCTCAAAGGGTTTTACACTACTCTGTACAGCATGATGGTTTGCCTTGCGTGATTTCATACTGCTCAGTTATTATTTACCTTTATTATTCACTGAGTTGGAGTTGAAACCATATGGGCTGCCATGGAATTGTAGTATAATGAAAGAAGTAAAGAAGAAGGTAAAGTTAATTTAGGGGGAAAGTGAGATTGAATAAGATTGTAAATAAATGGAATGAATATGAGTAATGTGTCACATTAAATGGGAACACACGTAGTTTACAAATACAGTCGTACTTTTCTTAAGATATTGATAAGTGTTTTATTGAAAAGTGAGTTAATACTTATCCACAATTCTTGATTAAGCTTATCCATAAAAATTCCTTAATTAACTTGTTAATCTCTAACTAACCAATTATCCCTTTAACTAAGAATTATGTTAAATTATATAAAATACTACTTACTTTTAACACACCTTATATACCTTACTATCATGGTCATATGGTATCTTGTATGGCACTAGTCCATAGGTACGGGATATTATTGCTTGGATAGTATTTTATCCCTAATTGTCAAACATTGACGAAACTCATTTTCCTCGATTCCTTACCCTCTCATCCTCACGAATTTACATATCACTTGTTTGAAATAACATAATACTTACAATCTCAAAATATTCTTGTCCTTGAACTAAGGTTAATTATCTTACGATAATCTCATGTACAATACTACAGGGTGTAACATCGTCGTAATATAATACTGCGGAGCGTAACACCGATGTAATATTGCAGGGCATAACATCATCATAATAAAATACTGCGGGGCGTAACATCGACGTAATACCGCGGGCGTAACACGGGGTAGGCCACCCTTGAATAAAAGGTACTTCGATCAGTGTCAAGACACAGTTCAATAAGATTATAAAGAGAAAATAACAGTATATTGTTTCTGAATGATTGTTATAATGTGCTATATAAGCAATCATACCCCTTTTATGTAGTAAGGAGTCCTACTTTAGGTACAATTCTATAAAAGGTAAAAATCTCCTGATTTGCTGATTTGCCGGTTCCTTATTGATACGTACCGAGATTCCCGTTGTGATACCCAACTGGTTACGGATATTTCGACCTTCCGTTATTTCAGTCTTCTGTTGTTTATACTGGCAATGTTTCCTCGAGCTCATTCGGGGTCAGGGTCGATTCCATGATCATGGACTCAATGTTCCCGGCACTGACATTCTGACCTCGTGTTCTGGTTTGATGAGACTCGGGATCGATCTTCAATCCTTAACTTTTCGAGCCAAATCTGTCATGCAATAGACGAGCCAGATTTCGATCGTATACATCCATTAATATGCTTGTGAAACAAAAAGTGATTCTTTTAAATTTATTTATCGGAAAAAAGGTTTAAAATGGCTCTAATCTATTGAAAAAGGTTTAAAAATTTCCTTCATCCACCTTTGTAAAGCATTTTTTTTGTAAAAACTGGAAAAGGATATTTTTAAATTTTTTCCAATAGGTTAGGGGTATTTTTTAACCCTTTTGCGTTATTTATTCAACAATCACTCTTAAGTGATAAATTAAGTTGTGTTTGATGATAATAAATAGGTCTATATGCTTGATAAGCATAGCTCGATGGGCAAAGGAATAAAATATAGGTTATTACAAGAGGAAACAAAAATTAAAAAGGCTAGCTGGAAGGACTTGCTCACATCTCTTTTCAAATAAAATTAGGATTTAAGATACCAATTATCAAAGCTTGTAATCTATTGGAGTGAAATTTTTTATCCGAATACCAAAGTACCGAAGAATATGTCAAGAGAAAGAAGGAATAGAGAACCTCGACTCAAGTTTGAGCTCCCATGGTGAAACTTCAAAAGCTTCGAGAGAGAGAGAGAGAAGTCTGAAAGAATTTTTTTTAGAAATGAACTGTGCAATCTCATTAGTTCAGTAAATGAGTACATATATACACGTGTGGGGTCCTCCACTTATAACATGTAACAAACTAACTAATTGCAAACTAATTGACAGCTAAGCTAACCTAACAGTAAGGTAAATTACATAAATATACATAGCTCAATAACCCCCCCCCCCCAAGTTGGGGGTGAGGTCTTCACAACCAACTTGCTTAACACAGGGGAATGTTTGATGCCAGTGAGAGCCTTGGTGAGAATGCTTGTCAGTTGGTTATGTGTGCCAATTTGATGCAACGAGATTAGACCTTCTTGAAGTTTATCCCTAACAAAGTGACAATCAACCTCGATGTGTTTGGTCCGCTTATGGAACACAAGGTTCCTAGCAATGTGTAAAGTGGATTGGATGTCAGCTCCTCAAACAATCTGCATAACCAAGTCAACTCCCCAACAACTTTTCTAAGGGAATTATATTCAGCTTCAGCGGAGGAAAGGGAAATGATTTCCTGCCTCTTAGTCTTCCAACTAATAGGACTAGTACCTAGCAGCACCAAGTAATCACTAATTGACCTCTTGGAATCTGACCAGTGATAACACAAAGGTTGGGAGATCCAAGAACTTGGAGAAAATAAGTTGATGAAATACAGAAGTAGTAAAGAAATGGAAGCAGATTAAGAAAAAGCAAGAGAGATAAACCAGGTATGTCGAAATTCAAGGAAAGGTCCAAGAACCCCGAGATTATGTTAATCTAGATTTTGACAAGATCCTAATGACAACAAGTTGGTTATTAAACCAATTGTTTTTACTAGAGATGAGCTAATCAAGAACTAGATTCAGATCTTGACTTCTAGTTTGAATAACTCACAACGACAACTAGTAAAAGAAACTAGTCGCCTTCGAAGAATATCAAAAGAAACTAAAGATATCACAAGAAAGAAAATTATCTTAATACCTTAAGCTATGAACTAGTTAGGGTTGCAAGATAAATCTCAATGTAATATTCACAAATGTTCAAAAGAACTCACAACAATAATATTAATCTTCAATATTCTTCTGCAATGGAAGACAAGCACCCCTTTATATAGTCTTCCTCAAGTAACTCCTCAACTTTCCTCTGAAGCTCTTTTGTCTCTTCTGGATTACTCCTATAAGCAGGCCTATTTGGAATTTGTGCTCCAAGCACATTGTCAATTTGGTGCTCAATGCCATGCAAAGGTGGTAGACCTTTAGGGATATTCTCAGGGAAGATATCATCAAAATCCTGCAAAAGAGAAGAAACACTACTTGGCAAACAAGAAGTTAGTGACTCAGAATTAACCAAAACTTCTTTGTAAGTAAGTAGTATAATGGGCAGGCCCGCTTTTCTTGCGTTCAATCACTCTTTGATTTTATGTACAAACCCTCTTTTTTCTTTTTCTTTGCCTCTTTCCACTCACCAAAAATTTCCTTTTTATCACTCAAAACCTATTTTACCACTTTGCCCAAGTTGCTGCCCTCTGTCTGTCTCTCTCGGCCATCTCACTTTTTTTCTACCTCTTGGACTTCTTTCTTTTTTTCCCCTCAAGCTCACCTTTTTTTCCTCCCCTTTGTTTTCCCATTATTTCTCTCAATCTCTTTTGATCCTCAAATACATGAGAAGGACTTAAAGGTGCAAGAGTATACTTCTTGCCATTAAGCTCAAGAGAATATCTATTCTTTCTTCCATCCTGTAAAACATTCCTATCATTCTTCCACGGACGACCTAACAAGATGTGACAAGCTTGCATAGGAACCACATCACAAAGAACATCATCCACATACCTACCAATATTGAAGGAAATCGTGCATTGTTTGTTGACTTTCAGTTCACCACTATCATTAAACCATTGGAGTCTATACGGCTTAGAGTGTTTCATGCATGCAAGTTCTAACATGTTCACCAAGTGTGAACTTACCACATTAGCACAACTACCACTATCAATAATCATAGAACAAATTTTCCCCTTTATTCCACACCTAGTATGAAATATATTCTCTCTTTGTTCTTCACTATTGATTCCTAAATTAATAGTCATAATCCTCCTAACTACCCCATCCAAACTATCATTGAAAGGTAACTCTACATCATCTTCACTCACACCTTCCTCTTCTTCCTCTTCCTCACTTTTTTCTCCCTCATATTCTCCATCCATAGTCCTCCTAATTACCCCAACCAAACCATCATTAGGAAGTTCTACGTCATCTTCACTTACTCATCCCTCCTTTTCCTCACTTTTTTCACTCTCATATCCTCCATCTTCTCTCAAAAGAATATTTCTTCTATTTGGACATTCATGCATCATATGGCCTCTTCCATGACATTTGTAACATTGAATGGAACTAGAAGGTTTAGAGGATATAGAACTGAAAGCTTTACCTCCATGTTTCTCATCCACTTTACCTTTCCCCTTGTCTTCTTGAGGTCTAGAAATAACTTCTTGTTTTGGCCATGGCTTCTTGGAATTGGTGTTTGGCCGACTTCTCTATGAGCTAGCTTGTTGCCTTTTTTATTTTGCTTTTATATTTTTACAGCCAAATCTACTAATTCATCTATAGTTACATATTGTTGTATCTATACTACATCAGCTATTTCTCTATTTAAACCATTAAGAAATCTAGCCATAGTTGCCTCTTCTTCTTCCATACAATTAGCTTGGATCATATCCATATCCATAGCTTTAAAGTATTTATCAACAATCATAGTTCATTGCTTCAAGGTTTGAATTCGCAGTTGTAGGTCTCTTTGAAAGTGGGAAGGAACAAACCTCTTCCTCATGACTCTCTTCATCTCGGTCCAAGTAGCAATGGGTGGTTCTCCATTTGGTTGTCTATCTCTTGTAAGCTTTTTCCACCAAATAGAAGCATAATCAGAAAATTCAACAACAACAAGCTTAACCTTCTTACTTTCAGAGTAGTGGTGACAGTCAAAGATGGCCTCAACTTTCCGCTCCTAGTCAAGGTACAAGTCTGGGTCTCTTGTGTTCTTGAAAGATGGCATCTTTATTTTTATGTTGCTAATATTATCATCTTCTACTCTATCTTGTTTTCCCCTCCTATCTCTTCCCACCCTATCTAGACTTACATTAAGATCATCAACAAAAATCATCTATAGGATTTTCTTGATTTACAATGGGGACATGGGGTACATTTCTTCTATTATGAGGCCTAGGATTATTTCGGGGTTGTACATCAGGTTGAATTCCCCTCCTAAGTGCAGCTATTGTCTCATTTTGTTCCGCAATAGCATTCCTTATCTCTTGGAATTGCAAGTTCCATCTCTTTAATTGTTGATGCATAGCTTGTAGAGTGAAATCATTTCTTGCTCGGATTTTGGCTTCTTGAAGAGCCCTCTGTTCATCATCACTTGCACCCGTATGAGAAATCTTTTTAAAATAATAATAATAATATCACTCAAACTTTACTTCTTTCCCTCAATTGTTCTAACCCACTCTTGCCTTTTTTTTCCATCAATTAACCTTGGAAAAATACCTTGTAGATTTATAGTTAAACCCAACTCGTATCAAAGCCCTTAGTAGTAAAATAAGGAATTTTGGGGTTGTGATGACTCGATCGGTCATTTTAATCTTTTGCACTTTGTTCATCAGTTCTCAGGAATGACTTACCCCCATGATTTATTAGGACTTATCTAAATCGATGGTTTTGGTTTTCAGGGTAATCGGAATAAATCTGGAAGAATAGTTCTAAGTTTTGAAGATTGAAATTTGAATGGTTTGACCAAGAGTTGACTTATTTGTATTTGATCTCGGATTAGAATTTTTATGGTTTGGTTAGCTCCGTTAGGTGATTTGGGACTTAAGAGCATGATCTGAATGCATTTTGGAGGTCCGTGGAAGGTTTAGGCTTGAATTGGCGAAATTAAAATTTTGGCGTTTTATGATTGAAAGGGAATATTTTGATATAGAGGTCAGAATGAAATTCCGGAAGTTGCAGTAGTTCTGTTGTGTCATTTGTAATGTGTGTGAAAAATTTTAGGTCATTCGGACGTGGTTTGGTTAGGGTTTTTATCAAAAGCGTAATCTAGAAGATTTTGGGATTCTTAGGCTTCAATCCGATGTAAATTTGATATTTTGATGTTGTTTTGAGTGTTCTGAAGGTTGGAGCAAGTTTGAAAAAGGTATTAAGATATGTTTGTGCCTTTGGTTGAGGTCCGAGGGGCCTCGGGTAAGTTTTGAGGGGTTGAATGGATCATTTCGAAGTTGAGAAAGTTGCAGATTTTGAGTTCCAGCAGTTGCAGGTATTTTGGTCTTTGCGTTCGTGAGTGGACCCTCGTGTTCACAATGAGTCATGAAGGGACGCGTTCGCGAAGGGTCGGTTTAGCATGCATCGCGTTCGTGAGAGGCATTGTCGCATTCGCGTAAGTTTGAGAGGCTGAAGCATCGCGTTCGCGATGGTAGGTTCGCGTTCGTGTAAGTTTGAGAGGCTGAAGCATCGCGTTCGCGATGGTAGGTTCGCATTTGCGAAGGAGAGTTTTGGTCACTGGAATTTTTGTGCTTCACGAATGCGAGGCTTTGACCGTGTTCGCGAAGAAGGAATTTATGCCTGGGGCAGAATGTTTAAAAGATGAGTTTCACGATTTTTGGTCTATTTTCTCCATTGTTGAGCAATTTTTGGAGCTATTGAGAAGGATTTGAAGAGGGAATTGAAAGGAATCACTTGGAGATAAGATTTTTGAACTCAACACTCGATTTTTGTCTGAATTCCACTTAATTAATCATGGAATTAAGCCTAAAATTGAAGAGCTAAGGCTTGGAAATTTGAAACCAAACATTTGGGATTTGAAGGGTTATTTGTGGATGGATTTTGATGTTCTTGGTATGTATAAACTCATGGTGAGATGAGGAATCCGTTGGGATGAAAATTATTGAATTTCGAGATGTGGGCCCGGGGGCCGGGTTTGAGCAATTTCTGGATTTTTTATGTAAATTAGATATTTTTGAGTGGGCTTTGTTCGCTAAACATATTTTAATAATTATGTATTGATTGTGGCTAGAATTGGAGTATCCAGAGGTCGATTCATGTAGGCGAGGCATCGCGGGCTAGAGTTTGGACCGAATCGAGGTACGTAATGATTGTAAATACTGTCCTGAGGGTTTGAAACTGCGGATTACACATCATAATATTATTTTGAGGTGACGCACATGCTAGATGACGAGCGTGGAGTTGTGCACTGTTGGGGATTGTGACTTGATCCGTCCCGTACGATTCTTAAGACACGTATTTGATTTGAAACCTTATGATATTCCATGTTCTAGAGATTGATATTATATTTTGGGTTGTATGCGATGTTTAGGGCAGTTTCACTACTTTTCCTCACTCTAATTGTTTTGAACGCATATCCTAAGTCATGTTTTACCTACTTATTGTTCAAACGCGGTTTTATTATTTTATTTCTTAAAAATGTGAAAAAAATTGTTTGGGGCTGATTTCCCTATTTTACTGATGGTCTGAGTGATCATGAGGTTGATAACTGAGATAGACCGAGGGTCTGATTGTGAGGTTGAGGACTTAGATAGACCGAGAGTCTGCTTGCGAGGTTAATGACTGAGAGAGGTCGAGGGCCTGGTTATGAGGATTTTATATCTATGGATTGGGCTGCATGCCACAACAATATATTTATATATATGTATATAGATCGGGCTGCATGCCGCAGCGATATGTTGAATCGAGCTGCACGCCGCAGCGATATAGCGCTTGGGCTATAGGTGCCCCTCCAGAGTTTGCACACCCCCAATGAGCGCATTAGACTATATATATGGATCGGGCTGTACGCCGCACCGATATATGGATCAGGTTGTACGCCGCAGCGGTATCTATTGCCTATTGAGCGTGAGTGCTGAGTGTGAGCGCTAATTGGTAAGAGTTGAGTCATGAGTGACCAAGAGGCTAGCCCGAGGGGCGATAGATATATACATGCACATGAGTGATGTTTGCCTTGAGGGGCTTAATTATGGACTTATTGATTTTTACTTCTCTTTAGAGTGAGTTTCTATCGAATATGTTGATTTAATGACTGTTTTCACTCATCTTTAAACTAAGCCTCTGTCGAAAATGTTAGATAAATATTTTCAAACAACTTTCATTTAAGTTGGGTTTTATGAGATGTTTATAACTTAACCACTGATTTGGCTTTTTGTTATTTCCACTGAGATTTCCTTGTTAGGAGGTGTTTATGACTCCTGTTTTGCCCGAGGGGCTGTTTACGAACTATGTTTTGCCCAAGGGGCTGATTATGGTTTTCAGCTCTTTTATTAAAAAACACGATATTGAACCCCTACTGAATCTGTCAGGAGGCATTTTAAATGATTTTTACCAAAAGCTGGATTTTAAAAGAGGCGATTGACTCGTATTCTGATTTAGTAGCCTGTGTGCTTATTGAGTTTAACATAAAATGTGAATTCATTGTTTCCTACTGCTCAGTCTTTATTTACTCTTATTACTTACTGGGTTGGAGTACTCATATTACTCCCTGCATCTTGTGTGCAAATTTAGATATTTTGGAACCCAGTAGCAAGTGTTGGTTGCTCAGACGCGGAGTCATCAGAGTCAGCAAGGTGGCTGCACGACGTTTGCAGCACCGCTTCCTTCTTCTCATTTTCATTTCTAT
This sequence comes from Nicotiana glauca, assembly GCA_026770625.1. Classification (NCBI taxonomy): domain Eukaryota; kingdom Viridiplantae; phylum Streptophyta; class Magnoliopsida; order Solanales; family Solanaceae; genus Nicotiana; species Nicotiana glauca. Next base: position 46,999 of record MU725649.1, read on the forward strand.
ATTTAATACATTTTGCACTTTTTTTTTTGTATTCAGACCTTGGTAGATGCTCATGACTAGTGACACTCCGTTGCTGGGCTTGTGTAATTATTCTGCATTTTTCTTTTAAATGTTCATTTTGAGATTAAGGGTTTATAAATGGTATAAAAATAACTTTTAATGGAAAATGGTTGACTTGGGGATTTTTGTCGGCGGGCATTGTCTTCACGAGGGGCGCCATCAAGACCGGGTCCGGTTTAGGGTCGTGACAAGTTGGTATCAGAGCCTAGGTTGCATAGGTCTCACGAGTCAGAAACAGGTTTAGTAGTGTCTCGCGGAACGATATAGTGACGTCTGTATTTATCCTCGAGAGGCTGCAAAACCTTAGGAAAAACTTTATGTTCTTGAATTCTTATCGTGCGTCCTTGATTCAGCTTGAAAGGTAACTCTTTGAATTCCTTCCATGCGTTCGCATGCGCGCATAAGCGCTCAGTATCAGATGTGCATCGATGGCTTGTGATTCCTCGATCGAGGGACGAGATGTGATCTCTGTGAGTTGATATTGGGCCAGTTTGGAGGACTTTAGGCCGGATTTTTTTCCCTATGGCTTGAGCACCGAGGTGTTGATTGTGTGAGCAAGTGTCTTTTGAACTTATATGTTCGATATTGTCCCTATTAGTGAAAGTGACAGCTGGATGGCTATGTGATGAGTATGTTAGTATTGCGAGATGTATCCATGATTTAGAAGCGACGAGTAAGGTTTGTTGGAGGATAGAGGAACTATTAGGTGTTTGAATTCCATCTTGATTCGAGGTATAGCCCTGAGTTATGGGTGCTTGAAGAATATTTTCATGTTTCCTAGTTGGGAGTGAAGTAAATTTCATGTTGCGGTATGAGGTCAGACTTAGTAAGACTAAGTGACTGCGTAAAGTTGATGACATTGGAAGTTAGTCAGGGATATTAGTTGGAGGTAAAGCAAGTGGGTTATCTCATATGGAGTGTTCTGAGGTTGTGTCATCCTCATGTTGTCTGTTAGAGGATCTCATTTACAAGTGAAATATAAGTGTTGAAAATTTAAATTTAGGCCGCTTAAGAGAGTGGGCTTGACTATTGTGAGGATGAATGCGAGATTGGCAGAAGACACAAAGTGCTAGATGGTCTGTGTTTTCACGAGCTTATGAGGGATTGAGTCTAATCTCACTATGGTATTATCGCAACAATAGAGTATATGCATTATGATCTATTGTGTGTGTTTTTGTCTATGGTTTCGAGCCAATTGGGGGAGTCTACCATTGATTAGGCTATTACACGGTTATGTGCTATGTTAGTTCCAGTTTGAGACATACTGGTGAATCAATTATGGCTTATGGAGATTGAAACAGAGGATGTCTCGAGTAAAGGAAATTTTTTGACAAAGGTTATGTCATGCTTCATAGGTGTAAGAGAATCTCAGAGTTTCTTGAGTTGTTGTTGGTAAAAGATGCTTGGTGCATAGAACAGGAAGTCGCTTGGTTGTATTGGGATGAGGTTGCATTTTGCAGTGTCTGAAGTGCTAATGAGGCATAGGTTGTTCAGTCCTTTTGATCAGGCTAATTGTGGTTTGAGTAGAGTGGAAGAATTGCGAGAATGGTTCTAATGTGTTCAAGATTCTGCATATAACAATTGGGTATTATAAAGTTGCATATGTAGTTAGAAACTGAGTTTTCATTGGAAGATGTCAAGACTTGTGATATTTTCTATAAATTGTGGGATTCTATTTATCAGTATCAGGAAGGTAAAGGTAACGGATTTAGATTTGTATGAATTCTCTTCAGAGTAAAGTATTTTGAAGGTGGTGCTTTTAGGGATATTTAAGAGAGTATTCAACGGCTTATGAGTCTTAGACGGGGTAGTTTTGTGCTTGGGTCTCATGTGGTATGTCTGGGTTGAGAAATTGTGATGTTATCACAAGAAGGAGTATCAAGTTAAAGGTAAGTCATAAGGGAACTTGGATAGATAGGATAGCTTGGTAGTGGCCCAGATCGATATGGTAAAGATATGGTTAGTTCTTTGGATGCCTATGAGGTAATGAGTTTATACAGGTGTTTCACGGCAATTCTTTTGGGTTTTAGTGACATGCGTATCTCAGTTAAGTTAGAGGGACTCAGTCCTGATGATTTAGAGTTATGCAAAGGGAATTCGGAGAGTTCTAGATGGTTTCCACCACAGTTAGAGGGGGATATTTTTCTTATTGGCGTGAAGAGCATGGGATGTATAGTTATTTACTCCTAGATGGGATCAATAGGAAGTTTTGGCTAGTGGAGTACATAGTTGCTTGTGGTTCGGAAGGGATACAAAGTTCTCGTGTTATCCTAGGATGGTATGGTACATGCAGTATGTTGTGAAGGATTGAGAATTGCATGTGTAAGGATGCAGTTCAGTTCTTAAAGGAAGGTCATAAGATTCTTAGGCAGCACATGCAGTTTCAGATGATTAAGGAAAAGGTATTACTGATTGGTCTGGCTTGATGAGGGTATACATTTCAGAAAGGGCGATGTGTTTAAGTTATGGATGCTTTATTGATATTGCAACGCTAGCTTGTCTTATCGACTGATGATATGCGAGTTTGCTAGGTGGCACAAAATAATTATAGGTGTACCTCTCGTGGGATGATTGTGTATTAGAGGTGTGTTGTATATTCGAGCAGCGAAATTGGGATCAGATATGGTAATTCATGTGCTTTATGGACTTGGAGGCTGGAAGTTCTCATAAGCAAGTTAGCTCATGGTTGAGGACAGTAAAGATGTGGGTAAGTTAGTCAGATGATAGTATGTGCTATAACTCAGTCATTGTGAACCTTCAGAGGGTTATTTATCTGTTGTGAGTGACTAGAGTTGGTGTATAGTTCATTAGTAGACTTATACGGATGCATGTTCTGCATCGGGACGACTCTGTTGACCTCGACTTGTATTGTTGAGGGATGTATTGATTTGATTGTTATTGAGCTTATTAGTAATCTGGGGAGGTCTGTAAGTTACCTTTCTGTGTTACGAGGTGTTATGATATGTTGGTTATAGGAACATATAGTATGGTTGTATTGGGGTCTCATAGTGGGAGTCGAGCGAGAGGAGTATTAGATATTGCTTAGCAGATGGCGCATCGTTTATGTCATTTCAGGTATGTGTAATATATGTCAATTGCTTTGCGGTGGTTATGGTGATTGCTTTGGTTTTGACATCATATTGCACGTGGTTGTAGATTTGAGCATAGTGACTTGATGCGTTTCATGTGTTCTGTTTCTATGATGGGAGACGGGTTCTCAGTCTTGTACTATGGTGGTACTAGTGAGCTTGTGGTACATCATTTTCATTTGAGCCATTTTCTTGATTTGAGTAAGTTTGGATTGTGGCTTATTGGTGCACGGATTGCATAGGCCATGGATTTAATCTGTATTGATGTGTCAATGTCACCAGAGTAGTTGTGTTGGATTAGATGAGATCGTTGGTATCTTTAATGAATACAAACGGATTCGATTCCAGCATGTTAGAAGGATAATATCGAGGTTCGGCTCCGAAATTTGCTATGGTCTTTGCCAAAGGAGAAGCGGCTTCATGAATGGTTTATCTAAAAAATGGTTATGGGTTACTGTGTGGTTTAATTATCATTGGCAGTATATGAAAGTGTTGGAATGAGAATTTAGTTGATAAGAGGTATTTTATCGGTATTCAGTTGTTCTCTGTAGCGGTTGTGATTAGAAGTTATCTCTACAAATGGTTGAGGTGTGTGGTATATCATGTGATTGCACCTGAGGTTGAATGTATGGGTTATTACAGCTAGTTCGGGCTTATTCAGAGTGTGGGTGTGAGATTTTGATCTTGGGAATGATTTCAGAAGTGAAAATGTGGTTCTAAAGTTAATGGGCTAGGATGGATTGTGAAATTTCATATGCATGTGTTATCGGGCCTATATGAGATAGGGTGACGTTATTCAGCAATTGGTTGGCCTCTGGAATGACTTTGGTCATGTTCGAGGACGAACGTGTGTTTATGTGGTGGAGGATATAACGACCCAACCGATCGTTTTGAGCTTTTGGACTTTGTTCGTCAGTTCTCGGGCATGACTTGCCCTGTGTGTTGTATTATGACTTATGTAAATTGTTGGTTTTGGTTTTCAGGGTAATCAGATTGAATTTGGAAGAACAGTTCTCAGTTTGAAGCTTGAAATTTGAAAGGTTTGACCAAGAGTTGTCTAGTTTGTATTTGATCTCGGATTAGAATTTTTATTTTTGGTTAGCTCCGTTAGGTGATTTGGGACTTAGGCGCGTGATCGGAATGCATTTTGGAGGTCCGTGAAAGGTTTAGGCTTGAATTGGCGAAATTGAAATTTCGGCATTTTCCGATTGATATGGGATATTTTGATATAGAGCTGGGAATGAAATTTCGGAAGTTGCTATCATTTGTGACGTGTGTGCAAAATTTCAGGTCATTTGGACGTGGTTTGGTCGGTTTTTTTTTATCAAAAGCGTAATCTAGAAGTTTTGGGATTCTTAGGCTTGAATCCGATGCAAATTTGATAATTTGATGTTGTTTTGAGTGTTCCGAAGGTTCGAGCAAGTTTGAATAAGGTATTAGGATATGTTCGTGCCTTTGGTTGAGATCCGAGGGTCTCAGGTGAGTTTCGAGGGGTTGAACGGATCTATTTCAAAATTGAAAAGTTGCAGATTTTGAGTCCCAGCAGTTGCAGGTAATTTGGTCTTCGCGTTCGCGAAGAGTCTGGATGGGAAGCGTCAAGTTTGGCCTACGCATTAGCGAAGGGGAGTCCCTCGTTCGTGAAGGGTCGGGTTAGCATGCATCGCGTTCGCGAGAGGCATTGTAGCGTTCGCATAAGTTTGAGAGGCTGAAGCATCGCATTCGCGATGGTAGGGTGGTGTTCACGTAAGTTTGAGAGGCTGAAGCATCGCGTTCGCGATGGTAGGGTCGCGTTTGCGAAGGAGAGTTTTGGTCAGCGGAATTTTTGTGCTTCGCGAATGCGAGGCTTTGACCGTGTTCGCAAAAAAGGAATTTATGTCTGGGGCAGAATGTTTAAAAGATGGGTTTCGTGATTTTTGGTCTATTTTCTCCATTGTTGAGCAATTTTTGGAGCTTTTGAGAAGGATTTGAAGCGGGAATCGAAGGTAATCACTTGGAGGTAATAGTTTTGAACTCAGTACTCGATTCTTGTATGAATTCCACCTATTTAATTGTCACGACCCCAGTTCGCCCTTCGTGAACTGTCGTGACGGCACCTAGTCTCTATGACTAGGTAAGCCTAAATTTTGGGGAAAATAACTAAACTTGCGGAAGTAAAACAATTTTAAAACAGAAATAAAGCATTAATAGTGTTTAAATGGCCGCTCGGCACACACCATATATAAACTCAAAACCAATATCTAAATCCAAGACCCGGATACCCATGAATCACAAGCTAAGACAAAGAAATATTACATAGCTCTAACTCCGGAATATGTCTAATAAGAACAGAAAGTATAGAAGGGCTAAAATACTAAAAGCAGGGATGGAAAGGGACTCCCCGATTTGCGGACGCAGCAAATGTACCTCGAAGTATCTAAATAGTCGCCTCCCTCAAGGATGATAAGATTGAGAAGAAGTACTTGGATCTGCACATGAAAAACATACGCAGAAGAGGCATGAGTACACCACAACGATACTCAGTATGTGCCAAGCCAAACCTCGATCGGGTAGTGACGAAGAAGGTCAGGGCCCTACTGAGATCAAATAAGATATAAGGGTTAAGAGTGTGAGTAAAACAGTATAAATAAGTGCAACAATAAGAATTCACATAGAATTGAAAGAACAACAACAACTAGAATGGAGACAAGCAAACAACAGAAAGAAGTACAGCTCAGCATAGAGATAACAACCGGGGCGACTTCCAGGATACCGTCCTGTAGTCCCAATCACAACTATCCAGTGGATCTCCTGGGATACCATCCTGTAGTCCAACTATCAACGCGCGGGAGGATCTACCGGAAATCTCGATCCGTAGTCCCCAAATATAAATATGCAGGGGGATCTATCGGGAATCTGACCCGCAGTCCTAAAGTAAATGTGTAGGGGGATATATCGGGAATCTAACCCACAGTCCCAAAGTAAACAGACAAGGGGAGCTACCGGAATCCCACATCCGTAGTGCCAATGTAAATACACTGCAGTAGCAAGACAATATCCAGAGAAGGAAAATTTTATATTAAGACAATAAATAATTCTAGCTTAGAATGCTGCACAGTGTTCAGGTAAACAAATTGAACAATTATGGCAATTAAATTGCTTAGACATGCTTCCCCAATCTAACACAAGCTTAAATAGTACAAGTAATAAAAGAAGGAGAAGGAATATACTAATAAGTGCTTAAAGTAAACTGGATTTCCAACAATTTGCACAAGTACACTCTCGTCACCTCACGCACAAGACAAATCAATTACCAAATATCATATCCTAAGGGGAAAGGTCCCCCACACAAGGTTAGACAAGCCACTTACCTCGAACCGGCTCAAAATCAACTAGAAACCACGATTTTCCCACGAGTATCCGACTCCAAATGGCCCAAATCTATTCAATTAAATTGCATATTGTAATTAACATCTCAAGCAACATATTCTACTATTTAATTCAAAGCTAATACCCAAATTTAGGTAAAATAACCAAAATGCCCCTCAGGCCAACGTCTCGGAATCAAGTGAAATTCATATTTTCAGAAACCTCGTACTCTCACGAGTCTAACCATATAAAGATCTCTCAAATCGGATGTTAAAAAACCCAATCAGAACTCAATAATTCGACCTATGATGTTTAATCAAATTTTCATTCAAAATCCAAAATTGAAGGAGGAATTCATGCTTAGATTAGTAGGTTACAAGCAAAAAGGAGTTTAGAATCGCTACCCAATCGATATCTCTGAAAATCCCTCAAAATCTCGCTCAAATCCGAGCTCCCAAGCTTAAGTTTTGATAAAAATGGCTAAACCCTCGATTTTGAAATCTTATATCTACCCAGATGTGTTGTGAATCGTGATCGCGAAAGAAAGCATGCGATCACGAAGAGTAAAAATAAAGGCTCCAAGAAATGGCCTAAGCGAACACGAGAGGACGCACGCGATCGTGAAAGAAGAAGAGATGGCCTTATGCGATCGCGTCTGAAGACACACGAACGCGAAGAAGAAATGGGGCTACTGAGCCACCGGCTCAGTTTCTACTACGCGATCGCGAAGGAGCAGTTGCGAACGTGAAAGAGGAAGAGGCAGCACTATGCAATCGCGGTCCAAGTAATGCGATCACGAAGAAGGAATTGGCCCCCCTCCAGAATTATACTATGCGATCGCGATAAGAAGGCTGCGATCGCGATGAAGAAAGGTCCGCAACACCTGAACCTGAATTTTTGCAACTTTCAAACAACTCAAAATGACCGTTGAGCATCCGAAACACACCCAAGGCCCCTGGGACCTCAACCAAAAGCACAAACATAACCTAAAACATCATTCAAACTTGTTCCAACCTTCGGAATGCTACAAACAACACCAAAACACCTACTTTTCATCGGATTCAACCTTAAGAATTTCAAAAACTCTAAGAACACACTTTTGATCAAAAAGTCTACCAAATCTCGTCCGAATGACCTGAAACTTTGCACGCACATCCCAAATGACATAATGGAACTACTTCAACTCTCATAATTTCATTCCGACCCTCGGATCAAAATCTTACTATCGAACCGGAAACTTCCAAAATTCAACCTTCGGCATTTCAAGCCTAAATTAGCTACGGACCTCCAAAACACAATCCGAACAGGCTCCTAACATTGAAATCACCTAACGAAGCTAAGCGAACCATCAGATTTCCATTCCGAGTCCGTCTTCACACTGTTCCGACTATTGTCAGTTTTCCAACACTTAAGCCATCATTTAGGGACTAAGTGTCCAAAAACTCTCCGAAACTCAAAACCGAACATCTCGACAAATCAAATTAGCAGAAATAAACATGGCGAAAGCAGTTAATAGGGCATCGGGGCGTAAATTCTTAAGACAACCGGCGGGGTCGTTACATTCTCTTATACTTAAACATTCATTTGTCCTCGAACGAGCATATAGACATACCTGAAGTAGTAAAAAGATGAGGGTAACGGCTTCACATATCCTGCTCGGTCTCCCAGGTCGCCTCCTCAACTAGCTGACCCCACCACTGAACCTTTACAGAAGCAATGTTCTTTGATCTCACTTTCTGACCTGCCTGTCCAATATAGCCACTGGCTCCTCAACATAGGATAGATCCTTGTCCAACTGGACTGAACTGAAATCCAACACGTGCGACGGCTCACCGTGATACCTCCGGAGCATTAAAACATGAAATACCGGATGAACCCCTGCCAGGCTGGGAGGTAAGGCAAGCTCATAAATGACCTCCCCAACTCGCCTCAATAACTCAAAAGGGCCAATAAACCTCGAACTCAGCTTCCCTTTCTTTCCAAATATAATGACGCCTTTCATAGGCGAAAACCGAAGCAAAACTCGCTCTCCAACCATATAGGAAATATTACGAACCTTCTGGTCCGCATAGCTCTTTTGTCTGGACTGGGCTGTACAGATCCTATCATGAATCACCTTAACCTTCTCTAAAGCATCCTGAACTAAATCTGCGTGCAATAATCTAGCCTCACCCAGCTAAACCAACACACAGGAGATCTACATCGCCTATCATACAAGGCCTCATACGGTGCCATCTGGATGCTGGACTGAAAACTGTTGTTGTAAGAAAACTCTGTCAATGGCAAGAACTAATCCCAAGAACCCCCAAACTTCATCAAACACGCACGGAGCATATCCTCAAGAATATGAATAGTGCGCTCGGACTGCTCGTCCGTCTGAGGGTGAAATGTTGTGTTCAACTCCACCCGAATACCTAACTCTTGTTGCACGGCTCTCTAGAACCGCGATGTGAACTGAGTACCTCTGTCTGGAATGATAGAAACTGGAATACCATATAGACGGACAATCTCCCGGATATAAATCTCCGCTAACTGCTCCGAGGAATAGGTAGTACACATAGGGATGAAATGCACAAACTTCATCAGCCGATCCATAATAACCCAAATGGCATCGAACTTCTTCAAGGTCCGTGGGAGTCCAGATACGAAGTCCATGGTGATCCGCTCCCACTTCCACTCTGAAATATCAATCTACTGAAAAATCCACCTGGTCTCTGGGCTCATACTTCACATGCTGACAATTAAGGCACCGAGCTACAAACCCAACTATATCCTTCTTCATACGCCTCCACCGGTAGTGCTGCCTCAAATCCTGACACATCTTCATGGCACCCGGATAAATGGAATATCGCAAACTGTGGGCCTCCTCTAGGATCAGCTCCCGAAGCCTATCCATATTGGGTACACAAACCCGACCCTCCATCCTCAATACTCTATCTCGCCAATGGTCACATCTCTAGCATCACCATGATGAACCTTGTCCTTAAGGACAAGTAAATGAGGTTCATCATACTGCCACTCCCTGATATGATCAAATAAGGAAGACCAAGAAACCACGCATGCTAGAACTCGACTAGGCTCCGAAAGATCCAATCTCATAATCTGGCTGGCTAAGGCCTGAACATCCATCGCCATAGGCCTCTCTGATGCTGGTAAATATGCCAAACTCGCCAAACTCTCCGCCCGGCAACTCAAGGCATCAGCCACTACATTGGCCTTGCCCGGGTGATATAAAATAGTGATGTCATAATCCTTCAACAACTCTAACCACCTACTTTAATACAAATTTAGATCCTTCTACTTGAACAAATGCTGGTAGCTCCAATGGTCAATCTAAATCTCACAGGGCAAACTGTATAGATAATGGCGCCAAATCTTCAAGGCTTGAACAATGGCAGCTAACTCAAGATCATGGACAGGATAATTCTTCTTATGTATATTCAACTATTTGGATGCATAGGCAATCACCCTACTATCCTACATCAATACCGCTCCAAGGCCAACTCTCGAGGCATCATAATAGACAGTATAAGATCCTGAACCTGCAGGCAATATCAAAATTGGGGCCATAGGCAAAGTTATCTTGAGCTTCTGAAAGCTCATCTCGCACTCTTCTGTCCACTATAATTGAGCACCCTTCTGGGTCAGTCTAGTCATAGGGGCTGTGATCGATGAAAAACCCTCCATAAAATGATGGTGATAACCCACCAAGCCAGGGAAACTACGAATCCCTGTAGCTGAGGATGGTCTGGGCCAACTCTGCATTGCCTCTACTTTTTTTGAATCCACTCAACTACCCTCACTCGATACCATGTGGCCCAAGAATGCCACAGAATCCAACCAAAAGTCATATTTTGAATACTTTGTATATAATTTCTTTTCCCTCAAAGTATGAAGCACTGTCCTCAGGTGCTGCTCATGATCCTCCCAGCTCTGAGAATATACCAGAATGTCATCAATAAAGACAATGACAAAAGTGTCAATATATGGCTGGAATACACTGTGCATCAAATGCATGAAAGATGCTGGGGCATTGATCAGCCTAAATGACATAACAAGAAACTCGTAATGGTAGTACCGAGTCCTAAAAGCTGTCTTCGGGATATCTGGCTCCCGAATCTTCAACTGATGGTAACGTGAGCGCAAATAAATCTTAGAAAATACCCGTGCGCCCTGAAGCTAGTCAAATAGATCACCAATACGAGGCAAAGGATAACGGTTCTTCACTGTAACCTTGTTCAGCTGCTGGCGATAATCAATGCACATACACAAAGAACCGTTCTTTTTCTTCACAAACAAGACAGGAGCACCCCATGGTGAAACACTGGGTCAAATAAAACCATTATCGAGTAATTCATGTAACTGATCCCTTAACTCCTTCAACTCAGGAGGGGCTATACGATACAGAGGAATAGAAATGGACTGAGTTCCCGGCAATAGATCAATGCCAAAATCAATATCTCTATCAGGCGGCATGCCTGGAAGATCAGCTGGAAACACATCGAGATAATCCCGTACTACTGGGACTGAATCAACGGAAGGGGTATCAATACTAACATCTCTCACATAAGCTAGATACGTGTCACACCCTTTCTCAACCTTACGCTGAGCCTTTAGGAAAGAAATAACTCTACTGGAGGTATGATGTAAGGTACAGCTCCACTCAACACGTGGTACACTTGGCATAGCCAGCATCATAGTTTTGGCATGACAATCAAGAATAACATAATGGGGCGACAACCAGTCCATGCACAAGATAATATTGAAATCAACCATTCTGAGTAACAACAAATCGGCTCTGGTCTCAAAACCATAGAGAGTAACCAAAAACGACCGATAAACGCGGTCCACAACAAGTGAGTCTCCCATTGGAGTAGAAACATAAGCAAGGGAACTCAGTGAATCCCGATGTATACCCAGATGTGGAGCAAAATAAGAAGACACATAAGAATAAGTGGAGCCTAGATCAATTAAACCGATGCATCTCTATAACAAACCATGATGATACCTGTGATGGTAGAATCGGAGGTAACAGCCTTGGTACGAGCAGGTGGGGTAGCAGCTGGGGCTGTAACCATAGCTTGAGAAATCTGAGGGCACGCTCTGGCTGGGAAATCCGTGGAGGTGCACTCCTCCCAAGTCTAGGGCAACACCTCACCACATGGCATATGTCACCACACTCAAAGCAACCTCACGACTGACGTGGCAGCGGGAATTGTGCCGTGCGGGTAATCCAAGAACCCTGAACACCTGAAACACTGTGAGGAATCGAAGATACAAACTGAGCTGGCTGACCCATAAAACCTCTACCATGTCGTACTCTTCCTCCAAAATAAGGACCAGTTGTTCTCTCTAATCTACGAGGTCTCCTTACTTCCCTAAACTCTCTCTCTTGACCCCGTCTGTCCTCTCTCTATTGGACCCACCTGTCCCCTACTCGGCGAGAGGTCCTCACCACCTGCTGAACTGGGACCACAGGTTGTGTCGCTATGACACCTGGAACTTGACAAATGGGAACTCGCTACTCTAAAGTAGGGGCGCCAGGAGTCTGAGTCCCTCCCCCGACCTGTGAAGTTGTTGGTACAACCTGAATCAATCGGACCAAGATTAATGTACCAAACATTCTCAGGAATTGTGCTAATGTCTCTTGAAGTACTGGAGTAGTAGTAGCAGTAGGCGTATCTGATGCTTGGGCTCTGGATGGAACTGCTGGTGACTCTTCGGTGGCAGCTCACGTGGGTGCCTTAGCAGGACCACATGCGCATCCTCGACCTCTACCCCGCCCCGACCTCTGACGGCTCTCGCAAGGGGCGCGGGTATCTGATCATCTCTGATAGCACGTGCTCTCACCATCTGTGAGAGAATGGAAGACAAAGGGTTAGAATTGTGACATCAAAAATCTTGCACGACAGGAAATCAAATGAAGCAGAATTTTCCTAACGGTTACATAGCCTCTCGTAGATAAGTACAAATGTCTCTGTACCAATCAGCGAGACTCTAATAAACCAACTTGTGATTCATGACTCCTATGAACCTAGAGCTCTGATACCAACTTGTCACGACCCCAGTTCGCCTCCGTGAACCGTCGTGATGGCACCTAGTCTATATGATTAGGTAAGCCTAAATTTTACGTAAAATAACTAGACTTGCAGAAGTAAAATAATTTTAAAATAGAAATAAAGCATTAATAGTGTTTAAATGGCCGCTCGACACATACCATATATAAACTCAAAACTAATATCTAAATCCAAGACCGGGAAAATGACGAATCAATAGCTAAGACAAAGAAATACTACATAGCTCTAACTCCAGAATTTGTCAAATAAGAACAAAAAGTACAGAAGGGCTAAAATACTAAAAGCAGGGATGGAAAGGGACTCCTCGGTCTTTGAATGTGGCAGATGTACCTCGAAGTCTCTAAGTAGTCGCCTCTCTCAAGGATGATAAGCCGGAGAAGAAGTACCTGGATTAGCATATGAAAAACATGCGCAGAAGAGGCATGAGTACACCATAACGATGCTCAGTAAGTGTCAAGCCTAACCTCGGTCGGGTAGTGACGAAGAAGGTCGGGGTCCTACTGAGATCAAATAAGATATAAAGGTTAACACTGTGAGTACAATAGTATAAATAAGTTCAACAGTAAGAAATAACATAGAATTGAAAGAACAAAAACAACTAGAACGAAGACAAACAAACAACGGAAAGAAGTACATCTCAGCACAGAGATAACAACCGGGGCAACTTCCAGGGTACTGTCTTGTAGTCCCAATCACAACTATCCACTGGATCTCCCGGGATACCGTCCCGTAGTCCAACTATCAATGCGCGGGGTGATCTACCAGAAATCTCGATTCGTAGTCCCCAAATATAAATATGCAGGGGGGTATATCACGAATCTAACCCACAGTCCCAAAGTAAATGTGCAGGGGGATCTATCGGGAATCTAACACGCTGTCCCAAAGTAAACAGACAAGGGGGAGCTACCGAAATCCCACATCCATAGTCCCAACGTAAATACACAGTTGCAGCAAGAAAATATTCATAGAAGGGAAATTTCATATTAAGACAACAAATAATTGTAGCCTAGCATGTTGCACAATGTTCAGGTAAACAGATTGAACAATTAAGGCAATTAAATCGATTAGACATGCTTTCCCAAGCTAACACAAGCTTAAATAGTACAAGTAATAAAAGCAGGAGAAGGAATATACTAATAAGTGCTTAAAGAAAATCAGATTTCCAATAATTGGCACAAGTACGCGCTCGTCACCTTACGGACAAGGCAATTCAATTACCAAATATCATATCTTAAGGGGGAAAGGTCCCCCACATAAGGTTAGACAAGCCACTTACCTCGAATTGGCTCAAAATCAGCTAGAAACCACGCTTTTGCCACGAGTATCCAACTCTAAATGGCCCAAATCTATTCAATTCAATTGCATATTGTAAATATCATCTCAAGAAACTGATTCTACGATTTAATTCAAAGCTAATACACGAATTTAGGTAAAATGACCAAAATGCCAGTCAGGGCAACATCTTGGAATCGGGTGAAATTTATATTTTCAGAAACCTCGTACTCTCGCGAGTCTAACCATATAAAAATTTCTCAAATCGGATGTCAAAAACTCAATCATAACTCAATAATTCGTCCAATGAAGTTTAATCAAATTTTTATTCAAAATCCAAAATTGAAGGAGGAATTTATGCTTAGATTAGTGGGTTGCAAGAAAAAAGGAGTTTAGAATCGCTACCCAATCGATATCTCTGAAAATCCCTCAAAATCTAGCTCAAATTCGAGCTCCCAAGCTTAAGTTTTGATAAAAATGGCTAAACCCGGATTTTGAAATCTTATATCTGCCCAGGTGTGTTGTGAATCACGATCGGGAAAGAAGGCCTGCGATCGCGAAGAGTAAAAATGAAGGCTCCAGGAAATGGCCCACACGAACGCGAGAGGAGGCACGCAATCATGAAAGAGGAAGAGATGGCCTTACGCGATCACGTCTAAAGACACACGAACGCGAAGAAGAAATGGGGCTACTGATACACCGGCTCATTTTCTACTACGCGAACGCGAAGGAGCAATCGTGAATGTGAAAGAGGAAGAGGCAGCACTATGCGATCACGGTATAAGAAGTGCGATCGCTAAAAAGGAATTGGCCCCTTCCAGAATTACACTATGCAATCGCGAGAAGAAGGCTATGATCGCGATGAAAAAAGGTCTACAACACCTGAACCTGAATTTCTGCAACTTTTAAACAACTCAAAATGACCCGTTGAGCATCCAAAACACACCTGAGGCCCCCGGGACCTCAACCAAAAGCACCAATATAACATAAAACATCATTCAAACTTGTTCCAACCTTCGAAATGCTACAAACAACACCAAGACATCTACTTTTCATCGAATTCAACATTAAGAATTTCAAAAACTCTAAAAACACACTTTCGATCAAAAAGTGTACCAAACCTCGTCCGAATGACCTGCAACTTTGCACGCACATCCCAAATGACATAACGGAACTAATGCAAGTCTCAGAATTCCATTCTGACCCTCGAATTAAAATCTCACTATCGAACCGGAAACATCCAAAATTCAACCTTTAGCATTTCAAGCGTAAATTAGCTACGGACCTCCAAAATACAATCTGAACAAGCTCCTATCCCCAAAATCACCTAACAAATCTAACGGAACCATCAAATTTCTATTCTGAGACCGCCTTCACACTAATCCGACTATGGTCAATTTTTCAATACTTAAGCTCTCATTTAGGGACTAAGAATCCCAAAATTCTACGAAACTCAGAATTGAACATCCCACCAAATCAAATTAGCAGTAATAAACTTGGGGAAAGCGGTTAATAGGGGATCGGGGCATAAATTCTTAAGACGACCAGTTGGGTCGTCATATCAATCATGGAATTAAGCCTAAAATTGAAGAGCTAGGGCTTGGAAATTTGAAAAAGGGACATTTGTGGATTGAATTGAGATAAGGAATCCGTTGATGTAAAAATTATTGAATTCCTAGATGTTGCGACCAAAACACTCATGCAAGTGCACGTGATCGTCGAGTAATAGAATAGTAAGTAAAGCATCGTTCCCACGGAGACTTATGATTAACTATTGACTGATTCAAACCCAATTACTTTATCTATCCAAGATGTTTTTTTCACAAAATTGAGATGTACTTGCTGTACTACCTAACTATCAAGAAATAATCTAACTAGAGCAGTTAACCAAATGAATAAAAATTTCAATTAACAAATAATATGAGAAGATATTTCAGGGTCACAGGCTAGTTGACAATTGTGTTGTGTTTTGGCTTAAAACGACTAATTGATTTATCTGGATTTTTGATTGACAGGGTTTATATTACTCATAAGAATCTGTCGAGTTCTTACTCGCCTATTCAAGCTAAGTCAATGCCTATATGTCTATAGAATTAAGATTAACAAGAATGCCTTTACAATTCCTGTATTCCAACCAAGCAGGGAAATTGGGTATATGTCTATCCGAATCGCGAATTCGTTCCCCGAGGCTCGGGTTCAAGAACCTGCTCTATTTAATTCTATATGCAATCTAGAATTCCTACTTTCGAGTTAAACTCTAGATTCATAGATAGTATTTCACTGTTAGCTACTCAACAAAATAATTAAAAGCAAAATTAAATAAACAATCCAATTTGACAAACCAACTTCGTCGAATTATACGTCAAACAACAACTTTCATGTTTCACCCATAACCCCAGAATAATGGGTTTTAGCTACTCATAACAACGTAAATATTATCTATGAAAATATTCATCATGGAGAATTGCAAGAAAAAGAAGAAATAAATAATTATGATGTTTTTGGGTGATCTCTCACACTTGTGTTGCTTGCCCAAATACTCTCCAAAACAAATCTGACCTAATGTGGCCGAATTCGTACTTTTTACAAGGGTTTTACACCAAGTTTTCCCGACCTGACACTTTCGTCCCTAGCTTTTTCGCGTTTTGCCGTGGTCCCACCGTGGTTACGCTAGGACCGTGGCCAAATAGGTCCTCTGAATATGTATCTCTGCTCTGTCGCGGTCCTACCGCGGTTACTGTCTGACCGTGGCAGGCCAAGTTTAGCTCTGCTTTTATCTCTTCACTTGGTGCATTTCTTGGGCATTGCTTGATTGGCCTCCTTTTCTTCGTAATTGATCCCAAACTTGCTCCATCGACTTCTTTCGTCGGATATAGCCTGCAAAGCACGAAAAGCACTAATCAGAGCAATTGGTTATCACCTTTTACCACATAGCTATACAAAAATGCGGTTCTTTAGGGTCTAATTATAGTCTAATTCACCTATTATCAACACCCCACACTTAAATTTTTGCTCGTCCTCGAGCTAGTTGAACCACACTTTTAGGCCTAATCGTTTGATGCATTACCCTTTTTATGTCACACCTGCTATTATGAAAGAACAACCTAAGCAGTGCAACAGCCACACCTCAGATGAAGACTCTAATGCCATGCCACACTCATGCTTACCCTATGTACTCTAACAGAAGTGAAGACTTGCTTTTTCTTCTTGAGCTAAATGCCCTCACATCACATTTTTGAGAGAAGTTCCACGCACATCAAATCAAACAACAAGGAACTGTAGAATAAATGAATTCACTCACTCTCAGCAAAGAACATTCATATGCCACACAAATACACCATAAGCTTGCCCTTAGTGTAATACTCTACTAATCGAATTGTTCAGTCTAAGATCAATAGGGCTTAATTTGGTTGTAATGTAGGCTAAGGGACGGGTAGGATAC
Source organism: Nicotiana glauca (assembly GCA_026770625.1). NCBI lineage: Eukaryota > Viridiplantae > Streptophyta > Magnoliopsida > Solanales > Solanaceae > Nicotiana > Nicotiana glauca. Next base: position 64,284 of record MU725649.1, read on the forward strand.
ATTTAGATATAAGAGTGACTACACCTCCCTAAGCAATTTAATACATACTTTTCTCAATTGAACCTCATCCTTATGTCACCCCAAAGTTCCACCTTCGTTAGTGTAATTACCCCATTCTTCTTTAAGCACACTTGCATCAAGAGCCACCACTTATTGAGGTATTATTGTATATACATATCTTCTTTTTTTTTCAATTCAGGTGGCTCTTCCTTTTTCAAAACAGGGCACCTTTCTCCTTATTTCATTAGTTCCGCTCAAAATACAAACCGACCACCCCACACTTTAACTTTTACAAGGTTCATAACAATTCAAGTGCTCATGATAGGTGAAAAGGTTCAAATAGATGGTTAATTCAAACCATTGGGTAAGGCTTGTAATGTGATTGCCAAAGAAAAGCATTATAGGCTCAAAGGGGTTAACTATAGTAATATTTACGGGTGGATTAATGATTATATGTGTTACACAAAGTAATGCCTAAATCATCTCTAAGGCCAAACAACTACTATTTTGCTTTACGCACACACAGGGCAAATTCTAAGTATCACATGCAAGCATAGAATACTTGTATAACCTCACACACACTTGGCATGTAACTCATTCCGAATTAGGTTGTCAACACATTCACGAGAGCATTCACATAAGACAAGGTGTGCAAAATTAAGGCATAAGATTAAGATTCTACACATGAGCCTAGACATCGCGCCCTCAAGTTCATTTTAAGTATTTGAAGGTATGAACACCAGGGGATGCATTCTTGCCCAACCCTCTTATCCCACAAGAGTCCTAAGGGTCCTAAAATCTATTAAAGAAAAATCTACCTAACCCGGTTCAAGCAAAAACCCTTGGAAAAGAACTGCGGTCAAAAGAAAAACCAAGGGGGAATTACTACACTACCTAAAAAGAAAATAAAATAAGAAAATCTTTTTTGGCTTTTTGATTAGACTATTCCCTAAAGAATATTGTCTAGGTGGTCCGTCATCAGGAAGAGTCTCCTAACTTTTCTATTTTTTTATCCGACCTTAACCCTCAAGAAACCCGTCGACAAGTGTCTGTCGTTGGGCCAAGTCGGTGACATCTAAGCTACATATACAACAACAACATATGTACACAAATCATATATATACATACTCAAGTCTCCCACCCCACATACAAAGAGTATGGCATGTCCTCATGTCATAAAACAATTAAAGAGCAGAAGGGTAAGAGAACTTCCCTGGTCATCATTCGGAGCCAGAGACGGTGTTGGGATCCACGTGACAGGCCCTCCCTAAAGCACGGAACCAAGCCATCACCCGGCTCTCAGACCTGGCCTGCCGTCTAGACATGGCATCTAAACGTACATCCAGGCTATCTATCGAGGAGCGAAGTTCGGCCACGTCTTCCTCCACAGAAGGAAACAAGGGTTGGCTGGAGTATGATCTACAGAACTCCGCCCTAGTTCAGAGTTACCGTGAGGATCCAGCTACATCATAAGACCTCCTGGGTGGTGCCATGGGTGTTGGGCGTCATCATCGTCATCCAGGTCAATATGTGTAGGTGCATCTGCCCACTTTGATTTTTGATGCTCTGAAAGTTATTTTTGGGGGTAAAGTGCCATCCATAGGATTGACTGGGACATTAACCATCAAACATAACGTCGTCAGAAGAGAGGGGAAGTAAAACCCCTTAGTCATCAGAGGCGACCGGAGGATCATTTCATCTCCAATGATTTTAGCAACATCAACGTCCTTCCTGGTCACGAAGCATAAAACTAGTTGAGCCCGCAAGCTGTTCACATCTGTTGTGTTGCCCGTGGGCAACAATCTACTGCAAATCATGGTGAACCAGCACTTAGATTCCCATGTGAATGACTTCGGATGCAGGGTCATGTTTTCCTGAATCCAAACTGGCCGTCCCCCTAAGCATATGGCCTCAATCAGAGTGCCCCAATCAACCCCTAGAGAATTATGGAAATAATCATTGTCTCTAGTGAACGGAGGCAGCTGCGGGACCTGGCAAATTTTCTGGACGGAGGCATCTACTACTTGGCCCCGCACAATCGCAGACCAGCACATATATTCCGGGCAGTTCACGTAGAACTCCCGGACTATCATTGCGTTTGCCGTGTCAGGTTCATCGAACAAGTACTCCATCCCTCTCTGGCAGATTCTGGCTTTTCAACACGGAGAGCGGCCCTATCAATACCAATCTCCGGGACAAAGCTTTTAATGGCTTTCGCATGAAACCTGTCCTGGGCCTCCTCGGACGTTAATCGGGCGGCATCATAAGTGGGCACGTCGGAAGTGCTTTCCGAGTTTCTTCGCTTCTTACGGGCCATCGTACCTGCAATCAGTTCATAAGAACAATCAGGTCTAGCCAAACATGTGCCGGTCGGATGGATACGCAGACTTCTCCACCCGCTGGCACCAAACAATTACCCAAAGTGGACAACATCTACTATTGTCCCCACACCACTCATCAACAATAGAATTTCGCTATATAAAACCCCACAACAAGCTTCCATCAATTCATACAGTTAAATTCTACCACCACCCCTCCCACACACACCAATTATCAACTAGAAATACACCCCACACCTATACAAATCAACCCCAAACACCAACTACAACACCAAACTTGGAGTCTAAAAACCCATTGCAACCAAAATCAAGAATTATCTATAATAATCACTACATAATGCAAAATACATACAATATAAAGAAAAGTATAACAACTTACTTGAAGATTACCACGGAGTCTCGAAAAAGAAAAGAAAAGTAACAAATTTGGGAGGTTAGGGCTTGGATGGAGAAAGGGGTTTGGATAGAGAAGGGGTAATGGGGGTTTTGGGTTATGGGAAGAAGAAGAAAGAAGAAAGTAAGTTGTTGGGAAGAAGAAGAAGAAGAAGGAAAAAATGGGGGAGAAGAGTTGGGGAAGAAGAAGGGAGGAGAAGAGTGGGTGAGAGGATGAGAGAAGATAGGGAGAATAGAGAGAATAAAGAGAATGGGGAAGAGGGGGGGAGGATGCTTTGGTTGGGGAGGGTTAGTTTAGGTTAGATTAATGAAAGGGAGAAAAAGAAAATAAAAAAATAAAAAATTTCTGCGTTTTCATACCTGGGCCCATTCTGGTCCACCGCAGTCCTGCCGCGGTTACGCTGTGACAGCTGTGGGGTAACTTCAGAGAGGGGTCACTATCGCGGTCCTGCCGTGGTTACGTTGTGACCGCGGTGGGTTAACTTCAAAGAGGGGTCACTACCGCGGTTACGCCGCGACCGCGGTGGACCCGTTACTAGCGGCCTATTTTTGGGGTTCTATTCATTGTTTTGCCCCTTAGGCACTATTTTTACCTCTTTTAATGCCTACCTTACCCATGCTATGTCCAGGCTCGTGATGCAACATCCTTCGCACTAACCTGCATATATACAACATGTTAGAAATTCTACTATCGTGGGTTACCTCCCATGAAGCACCTGATTTAACGTCGCGGCACGACGATTACAAGAAGGCAATGTGTTGCCTCCCATTCAGCGCCTAATTTAATGTCGCAGCACGACTCAACACGTTCTCAAGCATCCGTCAAGTCTACCGAGGTCTTGTGACGTGCAAAGTCACCACCCCAGTAATGTTTTATCCTTTGACCATTCACCAAAAAGGTACCAGTTGAACTCATATCTCGCAATTCCACAACTCCATGAGGTTTCACCCTTACTACAACAAAAGGGCCTGACCAACGAGATTTTAGCTTTTCGGGGAAAAGCTTCAACCTCGAATTGAACAAAAGAACTTCTTGCCCTATCTCGAACTCTCGATGTTGAATGTGCTTGTAATGCCACCTCTTAGTCTTCTCTTTATATAATTTGGCATTCTTATACGTGTGCAATCGAAACTCATCAAGCTCATCGAGTTGCAACAACCTCTTCTCTCCAGCTAGGTCCCCATCCATATTCAGCTTCTTAATCGCCCAAGTTCGACGCCAAGTGACATGCCTTCCCATAAACCAGTTTATACGGAGAAGCACCTATGGGAGTTTTGTATGCAGTTCGATATGCCCACAATGCGTCGTCTAGCTTCCTGGCCCAATCTTTTCTATTCGCACTCACTATTTTCTCAAGATTCTGCTTTACCTCTCTATTTGACACCTCCACTTGACCACTTATCTGGGGGTGATAGTCATTGGACACCTTGTTCTTAACTTCGTACTTTGCAAGGACATTATTTAGCAATTTGTTGCAAAAATGTGTTCCTCCATCGTTGATCAATACTCTTGGAGTTCCAAAGCGTGTAAAGATGTGCTTCTTGACAAAGCTCACGACCACCTTTACATCATTAGTGGGAAGAGCAATGGCCTCCACCCACTTGGAAACATAGTCGACTGCCACCAAGATGTACCTATGACTGTTACATTGTGGAAACGGTCCCATGAAATCTATTTCCCACACATCAAAAAGCTCCACTACCAGAATGTTTTGCAGCGGCATCTCGTGCCTCTTTGTGATCATTCCGGTTCTTTTGGCACCTGTCACACATTTTAACTAAGGCGTGTGCATCCCTAAACAATTTTGGCCAATAGAAACCTGATTGTAACACTTTCTGGGCAGTTCGGTCTTCCCCGTGATGACCTCCGAATGGTGATACGTGACATCTATGAAGTATGGCACTCACTTCCTCCTCAGGAACACATCTCCGCACCAACTGATCTGCACAGAGCCTGTATAAGAATGGCTCATCCCACATGTAAAGCCTCACATCAAGCAGGAACCTTCGTCTATTATCTGGTGTCAACTCTGGTGGTGTCACCCCACTTGCAATAAAATTCACATAATCTGCAAACCATGGGGCTGTGCTTGAGGCAATCACCAATAACTGCTCATCAGGGAATGTTTCTTTGATTACACCCCCGTCAGCTACATGATTCCGATTTTCTAATCTGGACAAGTGATCAGCCACTTGATTCTCTATTCCTTTGCGATCTCGGATCTCTAAATCAAACTCTTGCAAGAGTAGGACCCACCGAATCAGTCTCGGCTTGGCGTCCTTCTTTTCAAACAGGTATCTGATGGATGAATGATCTGTGTAAACGATGACTTGGGTCCCCACAAGATATGACCTGAACTTGTCAAACGCCCACACCACTGCAAGCAACTCTTTTCAGTGATTGTGTAATTCATCTGAGCTGGATTCAGAGTCTTGCTTGCATAGTATATGGAGTGGAAGACTTTGTTTCTCCTTTGCCCCAAAACAACTCCAATAGTCAAGTCACTCACGTCGCACATCAACTCAAATGGCTGCTCCTAATCCGGAGCAATGCTGATTGGTGCAGTCACTAACCTTCCCTTCAGCTCCTCGAATGCCTTTAGACAAGCATCATCAAATTTAAAGGCGACATCCTTCTTAAGTAACCTGCACAAGGGAGAGGAAATTTTTAAGAAATCTTTAATGAAACGACGGTAAAAACCCGCATGGCTCAAGAAAATGCGAATGCCTTTGATAGATATCGGTGGAGGCAATTTTTCAATCGCTTCCACCTTTGCCTTGTCCACCTGCAAACCATCTTTGGACACCTTGTGCCCCAAAACTATACCTTCGTGTACCATGAAATGGCACTTTTCCCAGTTTAGCACCAAGTTAGTCTCTTCACACCTAGCATGCACTTTATCAAGATTCATCAAGAAGTTATCAAAAGAACATCCAAACACAGAAAAGTCATCCATGAATACTTCCACAAACCTCTCAACCATGTTAGTAAAATGTCCATCATACACCTTTGAAAAGTCGCAGGCGCATTACAAAGACCAAAGGGCATTCTCTTGAACGCATATGTGCCATAAGGACACGTAAAAGTGGTCTTCTCTTGGTCCTGTGTGGCTATAAAAATCTGATTATACCCAGAATAACCATCCAAGAAGTAGTAGTACTCCTGGCCAGCTAATCTATCAAGCATTTTGTCAATAAAGGGGAGGGGGAAGTGGTCCTTCCGGGTGGCATTGTTCAATTTTCTATAGTCAATGCAAATTCTCCACCCGGTGACAGTTCTTGTGGGGATTAAGTCATTATTCTCATTAACTACTACAGTCATCCTCCCTTTCTTGGGTACGCATTGGACGGGACTTACCCATTGCTGTCTGAGATAGGAAATACAATACCTGCATCAAGCCACTTAATCAATTCTTTTCTTACCACCTCTTTCATGATTGGATTGAGTCGTCATTGTTGCTCTACACTAGGCTTGTGTCCGTCCTCCATGAGGATTTTGTGCATGCAAAAGGCTGGACTAATGCCCTTTATGTCAGACATCGTCCACCCAATTTCCCGTTTGTGCTCACGTATCACTCTCAACAGCTTTTCTTCCTGCAATTCAGAAAAGTTAGAGGAAACAATAACAGTTAAAGTGTCAGAGTCTCCCAAATAAGCATATTGCAGGTGAGATGGGATAGGTTTAAGCTCCAATTTTGGGGCTTGCTCAATTGACGACTTTGAAGGAGGTCGCTCTGGCCTGTTAAAAGTTTCAACGGGGTATATCCCCTACATGTATGCACAAGATGTATCAAGGATGTGCTTCATCTCCTCGACCTCATCATCATTCCCCAGGATATCAAACAACATAAGTGCTTTCTCTAGAGAATCGTCTAGATATACACTTGGATCACGAATTTGCTCATCAGCCTCAACAACAAATATCATGGAAAGCTCCTCATAGTGACGGAGAAGTTGGATTGCTTTGTAGACTTTGAAAACTTCTTCCTCTTCATCTATCCTCAAGATCATCTTTCCCTCTCTCACTTTGATAATTGTGTCACCAGTAGCCAAGAGAGGTCGCCCTAATATGATTGGGACCAGCTCATCTGCTTCATAACCGAGGATAATGAAATTAGCAGGGAAGATAAATTTCCCAATTTGTAGCAACACCTCTTCAATCACACCCTGAGGGTGTGCTATCGATCTGTCAGTAAGCTGCAACATCGCAGTAGTTGGTCTCGGAGCTCCCAGAACCAATTGCCTGAACAACGATAGGGGCATCAAATTTATGCTTGCCCCTAAATCACAAAGAGCACAACCCACATCAATATTACCAATGCGCACAGGAATCGTAAAGCTGCCAGGATCTTTAATCTTTCGAGAGAGCTTATTTTGGACCCTAAAAGTGCACTCCTCAGTAAGTGCAACTATCTCAAATTCAGTTAATCTTCTCTTGTGAGCCACTATATCTTTTATGTGCTTAGCATACTTTGGAATTTCACGAAGCACATCAACAAGTGGAATATTCAATTGCACCTGGCTCAACATGGAGAGAAATTTGCTAAACATGCGATTATCATTCTTTTTCTGCAGTCTCTGGGGAAAAGGTGGTGGTGACCTTGGGGCCTCCACTGGCTCTGGAATTTCAGCAGCCTTCTCTGGCTCGTTTGTCACTTTAGGGATCAACTCCCCCTCATGTACGAGCTTATCTTTCTTTTTCTATGGCACTTCCTCAAGCTCCCTCCCGTTTCTAAGTGTAACTGCATTCACTTGCGGGTTCTTTTCTGTGTCACTAAGGAGAGCGCCTGCAGGTATACTATTTTTATTTGTTGCTAACTGCCCTATCTGCCTCTCAATATTTCTGAATTCGGTCTTGAGCTATTGATTTTCAATCAACAACTTCTTTAGTAAATCATTTGTGCTCTCTTCCATTTGTTGGGGTGGTCTCTAAGGCTGATTGAGACCCCCTTGGGGTCTATACTGATTCTGATTCTGCTGATTTCCACCCCATGAGAAGTTGGGATGATTCCTCCAATTTGGATAGTAAGTATTCCCGTGTTGTGCATGCTGGTTCGGTGGACCCCTATTTTGTTGCACCACATAATAGATGGATTCTGGATTCGTGAGGCACAATCACTCATATGACTGTCACCACACAGTTCGCAGCAAATAGTCATATGTTGTACCTGTTGCATTGGTTGTGGCTGCCGTATTGTTATCCTAGTCATCTGATTGGCCAGCTTTGCAATTTCGGCTCTCATTACTGACACCTCGTCGAGCTCAAGTAACCCAACTGATTTTTGCTTAACTACCTTTTGTGGGTCACCATCACCTTGCCAGTTATTATCATTAGCAGTGAAAGTATTCAGCAAGAGTTGGATTTCACTATACGGTTTGACCATGCAGCTACCCCCACAAGCTGAATCTAGATTCATCTTTGAAGCATCATCTAGAAAATCTACAAAAGTGTGACCCAATACCTCGTCAGTCTAGAAATGGTGAGGACAGTCTCTGAGCAGCTTCTTGTACCTTTCCCATGCTTGACAAAGTGTCTCGCCAGCTCGTTATTCGAACCCAAGAATTTGACTCCTCAATATCTTTATTTTCTTGGTGGGAAAAAACTTGATTAAGAATTTCCTTGCCAGATCATCCCAAGTGTGGATTGAATTAGCTGGATCCTTATTCAACCACCCCTTAGCTTCCCCGAGCATAGAAAAGGGGAAAAGTGTCAGCCTGACATAGTCCTTGGAAACGTTCGGATAGTTGTAAGTATCCATAATTTTCAGAAAATTCTGAATATGCCTCTGCGGGTCTTCATGAGGTAGACCCACAAATTGCCCTGTGGACAGGATCAGCTGCACAATGTATTGTTTCAGTTCAAAGTGCCCAGTGATATCAGGCTTCACGATTGCCTGGGTCATATTAGCCAAACTGGGCCTTGCTGCTTCAATCACCGCGCGTACCTCGTTACCTGCCATCTTAATTGGCTGTGGTTGGACTACGATGTCCAACTCTCTTTCAATTCTGGTTCTGGTGTCCACCTCCCTCCTTAATCTGTGAAGTGTTCGTTCAATTTCGGGATCGATAGGAAGGAGATTGTTTGCGCTTCTCCTTCTTCGCATTCAATAGAAAATCCTATATTTACAAAATCAAAGTGAACTAAAGGTTAAAACTCGAGTAAATAGATATTAAAATCTCAATTCAGTCAAGTAGCTAATTTCTAAGTCCCCGGCAACGGCGCCAAAAACTTGTTGCGACCAAAACACTCACGCAAGTGCACGTGATCGTCAAGTAATAGAAGAGTGAGTAAAGTATCGTTCCCATGAAGACTTATGATTAACTGTTGACTAATTCAAACCCAATTACTTTATCTATCCAAGATGTTTTTTTTCACAAAATCGAGATATACTTGTTGTACTACCTAACTATCAATAAATAATATAACTAGAGCATTTAACCAAACGAATAACAATTTCAATTAACAAACAATATGAGAAGATATTCCAGGGTCATAGGCAGGTTGACAATCGTGTTGTGTTTTGGATTGTTGATTGACAAGGTTTATATTACTCATAAAAATCTATCGATTTCTTACTCGCCTATTCAAGTTAATTCAATGCCTATATGTCTATGGAATTAAGATTAACAAGAACGCCTTTACAATTCCTGTATTCCAACCAAGCAAGGCAATTGGGTATATGTCTATCCCAATCGTGAATCCATTCCCCGAGGCCCGGGTTCAAGAACCTGCTCTATTTAATTCTATATGCAATCTAGAATTCTCATTTTCGAGTTCAACTTTAGATTCGTAGATAGTATTTCATTGTTAGCTACTCAGCAAAATAATTAAAAGAAAAATTAAATAAACAATCTAATTTGACAAACCAACTTCGTCGAATTAAACTTCAAACAACAACTTTCATGTTTCATCCATGACCCCAGAATAATGGGTTTTAGCTACTCATAACAACGTAAAGATCATCTATGAAAATATTCATCATGGAGAATTGCAAGAAAAAGAAGAAATAAAGAACTATGATATTTTTGGATGATCTCTCACACTTGTGTTTCTTTCCCAAATACTCTCCAAAACAAATCTAACCTAATGTGGCCGAATTCCAACTTTTTATAAGGGCTTTACACCAAGTTTTCCCGACTTGACACTTTCGTCCTTGGATTTTTCGCATTCTGCCGCGGTGCCACCGCGGTTACGGTCTGACCGCGGCAGGCCAAGTTTAGCTCTACTCTTGTCTCTTCACTTGGTGCATTTCTTGGGAATTGTTTGATTGGCCTCCTTTTCTCCTTAATTGATCTCAAACTTGCTCCATCGTCTTCTTTCGTCGGATATAGCCTGCAAAGCATGAAAAGTACTAATCAGAGCAATTAGTTATCACTTTTTACCACATATCTATACAAAAATATGGTTCTTTAGGGTCTAATTATGGTGTAATTCACCTATTATCACGAGACATGGGCCCAGGGGCCGGGTTTGAGCAATTTCGAGATTTTTGATGTAAATTGGATATTTTCGAGTGGTCTTTGTTCCCTTAGAATATTTTAATGATTATGTACTGATTGTGGCTAGATTTGGAGCATCCGGAGAACGATTCATGCGGGCGAGGAATTGCGGGCTAGAGTTTGGACCGGACCGAGGTAAGTAATATTATAAATACTGTCCTGAGGGTTTGAAACCCCGGATTACACATCGTTGTGTTATTTTGAGGTGATGCACACGCTAGATGACGAGCGTGGAGTTGTACACCGTTGGGGATTGTGACTTGGTCCGTCCCGTACAATTGTTAAGATGCGTCTTTGATTTGAAACCTTATGATGTTCTAGAGATTGATATTATATCTTGGGTTATATGCCATGTTTGGGGCCTTGTGCCGACCTGCTGAGACCATTAGGGGCACTTTCACTACTTTTACTCACTCTAATTGTTTTGAATGCATATCCTCAGTCATGTTTTACCTGCTTATTGTTCAAATCTTGTTTTATTATTTTATTTCTTAAAAATGTGAAAAAAACTTTTTGGGGCTGAGTTCCCTGTTTTACTGATGGTCCGAGTGATCATGAGGCTGATGACGGAGATGGACCGAGGGTCTGATTGTGAGGTTGAGGACTGAGATAGACTGAGATCCTGATTGCGAGGTTAATGACTAAGAGAGGTCGAGGGCCTGGTTATGAGGATTTTATATCTATGGATCGGGCTGCACGCCGCAACAATATATTTATATATATATGTATTTGGATCGGACTACACACCGCAGCGATATATTGAATCGGACTGCATGCCACAGCGATATAACGTTTGGGCTGTAGGTGACTCTCCAGAGTCTGCACACCCCCAATGAGCGCAGTAGACTATATATATGGATCGGGCTGCACGCCGCAGCGATATATGGATCAGGTTGTATGATGCAGCGGTATATAGTACCTATTGAGCGTGAGTGCTGAATGCGAGCGCTAATTGGTAGAAGTTGAGTCACGAGCGACAGAGAGGCTAGCCCGAGGGGCGATAGATATATAGATGCACATGAGTGATGTTTGCCTGAGGGGCCTGATTATGGACTTATTGATTTTCACTTATCTTTAGAGTGAGTTTCTATTGAATATATTGATTTAATAACTATTTTCACTCATCTTTGTACTAAGCTTCTGTCAAAAATGTTAGATAAATATTTTTAAATAACTTTCATTTAAGCTGGGGTTTATGAGATATTCAGAACTTAACCACTAATTTGGCTTTTTGTTATTTCCACTGAGATTTCCTTGTTATGAGGTGTTAATGTCTCCTATTTTGCTCGAGAGGCTATTTACGAACTATGTTTTGCACGAGGGGCTGTTTATGGTTTTCAGCTCTTTTATTAAAAAAAAACGGTATTGAACCCCTACTGACTCTGTCAGGAGGCATTTTAAATTATTTTTACCAAAAGCTGGATTTTTAAAGAGGTGATTGACTCGTATTCTGATTTAGCAGCCTGTGTGCTTATTGAGTTTAACATAAAATGTGAATTCATCATTTCTTATTGCTCAATCCTTATTTACTCTTATTGCTTACTGGGTTGGAGTACTCACATTACTCCCTGCACCTCGTATGCAGATTCAGGTATTTCGAAACCCGGTAGCAGGTGTTGGTTGCTCAGACGCGGAGTCATCAGAGTTAGCAAGGTGGCTGCACGACGTTCGCAGCACCGCTTCCTTATTCTCATTTTTATTTCCGTACTTAGTACATTTTACTGTTTTTTTGTGTATTCAGACCTTGGTAGATGCTCATGACTAGTGACACCCTGATGTCGGGCTTGTGTAATTATTTCACATTTTTTTTAAAAATGTTCATTTTGAGATTAACGGTTTATAAATGGTATAAAACCAACTTTTAATGGAAAATGGTTGACTTGCGGATTTATGTCGGCTGACCTTGCCTTCATAAGAGGCGCCATCATGACCGGATTAGATTTAGGGTCGTGACAGTAGCACTAAAGAAAGTGAAGAACCAATCCTAGAAACAGTAGGATTTAGTTGAAACAAACCTCGAAAAAAGAAAAGGATTTTTTTGGAACAATATCAAAGGATTAGAAAAATTGATTTTTTTTGTTATTCTTAAAGATCTAGGATCCCCTCTTATTGTTTCCTTTCTTGACTTTGGAAACAAACACAAATCTGATTTCTTAAAGAGAAAATATGTTTCTCCCTTTTTTTGAAAGATTTTTTTTTACTTTTTTTTTATAGTCTATTATTCACTGCTACAGTAACTTTTTTTTTTTTACTTTTTTTTTGCTCCTTTGTTCAAGAAATTCCCAAGATTTTTCAAGAATGGAATCTTGATACATCCACTCTAATACCACTTGATAAAACAAAGGTTGGGAGATCCAAGAACTTGAAGAAAATAAGTTGATAAAATGCAGAAGCAGTAAAGAAATGGAAGCAGATTTAAAAAAGCAAGAAAAATAAACTAGATATGTCGAAATTCGAGGAAAGGTCCAAGAGCCCCGTGATTATATTAATCTGGATTTTGACAAGATCCTAATGACAACAAGTTGGTTATGAAATCAATTTCCTTCACTAGAGATAAGCTAATCAAGAACTAGATTCGGATCTTGACTTCTAGTTTGAATAACTTACGACAACAACTAGTAAAAGAAACTAGTCGCCTTCGAAGAATATCAAAAGAAACCAAAGATATCACAAGAAAGAAAATTATCTTACTACCTTAAGCTATGAACTAGTTAGGGTTGCAAGATAAATCTCAAAGTAAAGTTGACACAGGTTCAAAAGAACTCACAACAATAATATTAATCTTCAATATTCTTCTACAATGGAAGACAAGCACCCCTTTATATAGTAGTAAAGAAGGAGCTAGTCAAGACTTCAATAAATGAGAATTATAATCTCTAGAAGAGTAGAAGACTACCCACGCTAAGACCAATATAGTCAACATACACATAGACCAATGCAAGTCAAAATAGATTAAAATAACTATTAAATATATATTCTAGAAACTATTTTTGGGCCTATTTGGGCTGCTGAAAATTCCTCTCGTTTGGGGCATATTTGGGCCTCATTCCATCTCCTTTTGGACTTTAATTTGGGCCTCAAAATAGTTGTAAGACTTGGCCCAAAGATCCTCCTTGTGCTGGAGCTCTTCTTCTATTATAAGACATTTTTTAATTGTCAATTGAAGCTCATTAAGCTTGTCTTGAAACTTCTTTGTTTAACACCTTGTCATGGGCCTTTTTGGAGCTTCCCGAGATTCATCCTTCTCCTTTAATGATGTTGAGTTGCCATGAATGCTATCATTCCCCTCTTCTTGGAGAGAATTCGTCGTCGAATTCGAGCCTGCATCAAACAAGGAAAGATCATAAATATTGAAGGTAGCACTAACTTGATATTCACTAGGAAGGTCAAGTTGTAAGCATTGTCTCCAATCCTTTCAAGGATTTTAAATGGCCCATCTCCTCGGGGATCTAATTTGCATCTTCGTTTGGCAGAAAATCTTTCCTTCCTAAAATGCACCCAAACTATATCTCCAGGCTTAAAAATGACAGATTTTTGCCCCTTATTTCTTCTTAAGGAAGTTTGTTCATTCTTCCGTTCAATTGCAAGCCTCGTATGTTCATAAATCTTCTTCATCATTTTAGTCTTATTCCTATCATCAAGATTAACAATGTCATTAGTAGTAAAAGGCAACAAATCAAGAGGAGTGAGGGATTGAATAGAGTTGAGCTTCCTAGGATGTTATCATTCCCCTCTTCTTGAAGAAAATTCGTCCTCGAATTTCAATCTTGCAAGAAAAAAATAAGACAGGCACTAGTAAATGGTATCCACTAATCTAAAAAAATTGTAAGAATAAAACAAGAAAGTTACCATGTTTCCTCTTAACCCAATTAATCTTTATAGGTGTAAATACTCTTTTATAAAGCATATAGACATTATCATCCCATTAAAATTTATGCATACTTAGATTAGTTCCATGAAAACCTCTCTTAAGGTAGTCAAAAGATATGCATGACATTGAAATTACAAAAGATTGATCATGCATCCATTTAGAACAAGTATCTCTATCATATTTATCAAATAAGACACTTTTATGTTATAGCCACGTATCAATTAAAAATCTCATGGATTCTTCTACATATAAGCTATTCAAAGTAGCATATAAATACTCAAGAAGGTTAGAAGAACCTATAACTCCCAAAATAAAAGTTTCAATACATTCAAGCTCATGATTATAACTTTGCCAAATAATATTCTCAACATTAAAGAGATCTAAACAATTTCGCCAAAAGTCACAGAAAGAGTCATAGATAAGCTCATGAAAGAGTATTTGGTCACTAACGTCACAATAATCATGCATCGACTCTTTACTAGTAGCAAACACTTTTACAATCTCACAATCAACATGGCTTAAATAATAACTCTCCATCACACAACAAAAATCATGTTCAAGCAATTTATCACACGAAAACTCATTAGATACTTGAATAAGAGAAGAAAAAATATTTAACTCATTCACAAGCATCTTCTCATAAAATTCAAGCCTCTTTCCACCAAGTTGGAATATATAGTGATCTATGTCATACTCAAATTTCAAAAGATAGTAAATTAGTCTTGTACTTGAACTTAGATATTACAGTTAATGACTTGATATGCATCAAAATATCATCATCCACGAAAATTATAAAGTCACCAACATAAGAATGATAGATTCTAATAACAACATGATAGGGGTCCAAAAACTACTAAAAAAATAAGAAAATCAAGAAACATGCAGAAGCTAAAAAAATAAAGAAACAAAAAAGGACGAAAAATTAAAGATAGATTGAATTCAAGAAGTCTATTCTTGAAGTTGAATCCTAACAATAACAATTAGCTAACAAAGAACTAATCTCCTTAGGTAGAGAATTAAAAACAAGAGATAGATTGTGAAACCCGACCCTTTAGAATAATAAGAACAATAATAAGCCTAAACTTATCACCTTTCTTGAATACCTAGAAGTGATCTAAGATTTTGAAAGAGTTTAATCTTACCACGTCAAGTTGAGTCTTGAAGGGTGGAGAATAAATCCAAGAGTATCCACACACAAAAGTACAAGAAAAATCTTACAATTTTTATTAATAATAGTCTGAATAATTTAAGTCTAAAAATAAAGAAAACACCCCTTTATATAGAGAAGGGTCATGAAATTCTACCTAAGAAATAAGGAAATAAAGTCCTAAACTACTTTGGACGACAAGTCCAACTACATTGGGAAAAGGAAAATACTAGGGAAGCAAAAACCAAGTCATTCTTGGAAAGTAATTCCAAAAATCTTAGTAAAAGGAAAACATAGTTTTAACAAACTAGGAAAATAATAAATATAGTCCCATAATATATGGAAATAAGTCCCAAACAAATCTTGGAAATTTCTTTCAAGATTTTCAATATTTTCAAGATTCTATCCATGATTGGTTTGGGACTTATTTCCATATATTATGGGACTATATTTATTACTTTCCTAGTTTGTTCAGATTATGTTTTCCTTTTACTAAGATTTTAGGAATTACTTTCCAAGAATGACTTGATTTTTGCTTCCTAGTATTTTTATTTTCCTAAGGTAGTTGGACTTGTTGTCCAAAGTAGTTTAGGATATTATTTCATTATTTTTAGGCTTAATTTCATGACCCCTACTACCTATATAAAAGGTTTGTTCTTATAACAACATGATAAGGGATTCAACAATTACTAAAGAAAAACAAGAAAATCAAGAAACGTGCCGAAGTTAAAAGAAAATAAAGAAATAAAAAAAGGACGGAAAAATAAAGATAGATTGAATTCAAAAACTCTTTCTTGAATTCAATAAGTCTATTCTTGAAGTTGAATCCTAACAAAATCAATTAGCTAATGAAGAACTAATCGTCTTTGGTAGAGACTTAAAAACAAGATATAGATTTTGAAATCCGACCCTTTAGAATAACAAGAATAATAATAAGCCTAAACTTATCACTTTTCTTGAATACCTAGAAGTGATCTAAGATTTCGAAAATAGTTTAATCTTATCACCTTAAGTTGAATCTTGAAGGTTGAAGAATAAATCCAAGAGTAGCCACACACAAGAGTGCAAGAAAAATCTCACAATTTTTATTGTTAATAATCTGAATAATCTAAGTCTAAAAACAAGTAAGACACCCCTTATATAGGTATTAGGGTCACGAAATTAAGCCTAAAAAATAAGGAAATAATGTCCTGAACTACTTTGGACAACAAGTCCAACAACATTAGGGAAAAGGAAAATACTAGGAAGAAAAAAACCAAGTAATTCTTGAAAAGTAATTCCAAAACTCGTAGTAAAAGGAAAACATAATTTTAAAAAACTAGGAAAGCAATACTCGATATTGGACAACCCAACATGTAATCCAAACTTATACACATGATGTACAAGCCTATAAGGCCAGCATGATCCTTTATATAGTCAAAACATAGGCCGATAAGGCCATACAAGCATCCGTATACATAATATTTTTCTACAAGCCTCTAAGATTACATTTATCATAAAGGTCAGGACAGGCGGGCATACCAAACAATATGTGTCTAAATCATACAGACCAAACAAGCAACTCTGGAGCAAATGGAGCGCAGCAACATCTTTTGCTGAGCTGATAGCCTACTTGGAGGATTCTTGACCTGTCTATTAGGACCTGCGGGCATGAAAAGCAACGTCCCCGGACAAAAGGGACGTCGGTAAAAATAATGTACCGAGTATGTAATGAAAATCAGTAAATAATAGACATGAGAGAAACATGGAGTAAAAGACTCGACATATAAGTCTGGATAGCTCTGAAAATTATGAAATACTTTTAGTGTCATGAATATAAGTATGAATGTCATGTCGTGTTCATAACATCATTAAACCTCTGAGGGTATCATCAATGTATACCAGCTGATCAGGGTGGTGGAGTGTATATAACGCCGTAATCTTTTCCATATCCCATATATATATATATATCATGGTTTACGGCCTATATATATTTGAACGAAAAAGCCGTGTCGTCCAGCGGAGCCTAGAAGAAGGTGACTCGCGCAGACAGCTGACTCTTTTTCAATAGAAAAGAATAGCCAAACCAACCCAGCTGGCTGGTCATTCTCAGAGATCTTATCGGCCGGCAAACCGGAGACTGACGACCTCGGTCCCAGCCTTACTAGCAACAGAGGTGTACTAATCAATCAACCCATGAAACCAATTTTCTTTTATGACAAAATAAACCAAGCCTAAGCGACCAACATCTTGTAGATATTGATTGACGAGTTTGATGGATGTATATAAATTAATGCAATGCATGAAAGGTACGTCAATAATATCTTTGGGTGATATAAGACCATTATTCCTTTGATTAATATCGTAAAGTAAACTTTATCAACTTACATATTTTCTGAGACCCGTGAACAAATGAGAGAATAATAGGACACATGGGGGATCAAGAATATAAGAATCTCTAGCATTTTTATGAATAGAATCATTTATGAAAGTTGTACATTTTCTTGTTTCGTTTGTATCGTATGGATCATTCCAAAAGGAAAGAAGGGATAGCCTTAACATAACTGGAGTAGGGAAAAATCCGTATGATATTCTTGGAAAAAGTTGCACCGTACTCCTTTAGAATCACAAAATCTCACGTTGCTAAGGTGTTAAGAATTCTCGTTGGAATCTTTTGTTCCAAGATATTGTGTTGAAATCTTGTTGGATTGAAGTTAACATCTGTTTTGCAAGGTTTGAATTAGGAAGAAAGTTATAAAGGATTGGATTAAGGCCAAATGAAGCCAAGGTTTGAATTAGAGTCTGTTATTCTTTTGATTGTTGAAAGAGACGTATCTATCTTTGAGTTAAAAGGGATATTGAATTGATTGCCACCTAACCCATAATGACTAAGAGTCTTATGGTTTGGTAATTGCTTGCTGTCGCGTGGGGGTGGGCGTGATTTTAATCTTTATCCATACCTCATTAGTCAATATCATATTATCCAATAATTAATTATTTTTCCACATAATTAAGAATTATCTCAGCTTACTTAAAATACAACTTACTTGTAACATACCTTGTACACCTTACTATCATGGTCATGTAATACCTTGTATGGCACTAGTCCATAAATATCATGTATTATTACTCAGACCATATTTTATCCCAAATCGACAACCTTCAACGAAACTCATTATCTTTGATTCGTTTACCCTCTTTCTTTCACGGCACTTAGGTATTGCTTGATATAAATAGCATAATATGCTTATAATCTCAAGAAAATCTCATTCCTGAGTCTACGTCAATTAACTTGCGTGAAAACTTTGACGTACAAAAATGCGGAATTGAGATGTAACTAGGGGTGGGCATTCGATATTTCGGTTCGCTATTTAAGAATTTATGTTCGGTATTTCGGTATTCGGTTTATCAATTGCGTATACCAAATACCATACCAAAATATTTCGGTACGGTTCGGTATTTCTTAATTTGGTTCGGTATGTTTCGGTTTAATGCTAACAGTACACATGCACAACTGAAACTTTCACTATTAATTATGAAAGAATTTGTTCCAAACTATAAAGAAACGAGAATTTGACTATTTGAGACAATCACCTGATTAAGTAATCAAGCTGCTAACTATTAACGCCACTCCAGTGCAGTACACTGATTGAATTCATTATCAAGCTGTTAATCAAGCTCCGGTCCAATGATTGAACCAACCCACCAAGTCAGCAACAATGCAAATACAAGTTAACGCCACTCTAGTGCAATTCAAAATGAAAATTTTGCCTAACTCCAAAGCTGAAAGTTCAAAGTTGGACTAGAAGGACTACTTCCTGTTAATGTTCTTAAAGAGGAAAGAAACATGCTTTGCAATTAATTGGACTTCTCCGTTCAGCAGTTTATCAACTTTTTTTTTGAGAAAGGTTGGAGTACCCTTCTCTTTATATATATATATACACACACACATACATTCCAACATTATCCTAAAACCAGAAAAAAAAGTACCTATAAAAGTTGTCTATCATTACATGGAAGGTGTCTTTCAATAGACGCAGCTAAATTCTAAGATTTTCATAAAAAGACAACTTTAACAACAACAGGAAATACCAAATTGCCCAAAAAAAAATTTTACACAGTGTCGCAAACCTTTGACGCAAGTCGCCATAGCAGCGTGAGTGAGGACTGAGGAGTGAGGAGTTGGCCCTCGGAAGTCGGAAATTGCTAAATGCCAAATCGCCGCTCAAGACTATACTGTACTCTCTCTAAGTCTAAATTGATAAATGGCTGCTAAAGTGATAATGCCCTAAGCAGTAAACTAAGTAGCTAACCCTTAGAAATTAGAGTCAGAGTGGGTTGGGGAGATGGGCTGGGGCTGGGAATTAAATAAAGAAGGGTTTGGGCTTGGGCGTTGGGGCTGGGGCAGTGGGCTGGGTTCTTTTAAAAATTAGTATTTCGGTAATACCGAAATTTCAGAATTTTAATACCGAGGACCATACCGAAATACCGAAATACCGAAATTACAATACCGAAGTAGACCGAAAAATCGAAAAAACCGAAACCGAAATACCGAATTAATTCGGTTCGGTTTGGAATTCGGTTTTTCGGATTTTATGCCCGCCTATAGATGTAACATCTCATTTTCGACCTTATATAAGTTTACTTATGGCATACTTTCACGTACAAAAATATGGGGTGTAACATAATTCCCCCCTTTAGAACATTCATTCTCCAATGTTGACTGATGCACTTATAATTTTTATAATTAAAATACATAAGTTGACACCCAAAAAATGGACCAAATCCCTGTTACACACTTTCTGTGGACAAAAATAATATTACACACTCAACCTTTCAAAAGTATATTTAATACACACCGCTTTTGACCAGGACTCAGCATGTGTAAAACACCACGGTACAAGCGCATCTACTAATAAAAATATTATCTAATTATTTATTTAATTTCAGGTGTCAATTTTCTCATCTTCCCTACCATTCCTCTTTCTCTCTCTTCCGCTAGTCAACACCCCCCAACCAAATCCCTTCTGTTTCTTTTTCTTTCTCAAATCACTATTTCTTATTTCCTCTTAAATATACATATTTTACATTAATCTCAAGCTTCCAATCTATTTCCGTCTTCAACCTCCTTTTGATTTCATTCACGTTTAATAAAATTTTGTCATCATTGCCAATTTTTCAATGGAAATGACAGACAAAATTTTGGTACCCAAGCAGTTGTGGCAATGGCAGCCATGAAAATAACAAATAAAATTTTGGAAGAGGTCTATAAATGAAAATAGTCCGTTATGTCTTTATTGATGTAGATAAGCTTCAATAGATATGGTACCCAAGCAGTTGTAATTTTCGATCTACCTTTGCCATTGTTGTATTTTTTTTTAACAATGACCTTGTTGTGGTGATGATGCGGTAGTGTGAGCCATGTCTTATTGGCTTTTGTTGTTTTTATTTCTTTCTCAGATTAAATTACTTGGGCTCCTAATTTTTTGGTTGAATTATATGTTCTAGTTTTTCGGGTGGTCCACGAAGGAGGAGATGGAGGTGGAAGAGATGGGGTTGGAGAAGATGAGGGATATGTGTAATTTTATATTTTTTGTTTTATTTATTTATGTTAATGACATGTGTCACGACCTTATTGGTGCGTGACATTACCCATATTTAGGTTAAGTGGTCAAGAAAAAAGTAGTGTGTATTTGATACACTTTTAAAAGGTTGAGTGTGTAATATTATTTTTGTCCCCAGAAAGTGTGTAATAGAGATTTGGTCTATTGTTCGGGTGCCAACTTATGTATTTTGCCTTTTTATAACCTATGTCTTCCAAATACATTAGTACTCTACTTGCCATCTAGGAAACTATTCTGTGAATAAATCCAAAGGCCAAGTCATTCCTCCCTTTTGGCCTCTTTCTCATACCACGACCTGTGGTCGGAATTCTTGCAATCTCATAACTGTTGCTACCTTCTATCATGCAGCTTGTCCCACTCTGACCTTCTAAGTGCACCAATGCGACTCTTCTCCTCTTTTTCCTCTAGCTTTTAGCCCATCTCTAGGCCTCACTTTCAAATATATACAGAGCTTGACAAGATGTCCCTCTGGGCATCTATAGGTTTACTGAAGTTCTTTGATTGGTACTTTGTCGAACGTACGAATATTGCTACCAAAGTCCTGGTTACTTTCGTTCCTTATCCTCATTATTGTTCATCTTAAGAATGCCAGCCTAATCTCATCTCATACTGCGTGAATTTTGTATATCCATTGTTGACTAACCTTAATATTGATTCATAATCTACCACCGATGACTGTCTCTTATGTAACACCGCCACTAGAGGCCACATCTCATCGGGGACATCTGAGGTTATTAGACTGATCTACCTAGGGGACAATATTATACTTCCATAACCGCATTTTATAGCATCCCAATGTGATTCACTTACGTGGGTATTTTAATCTTGTACAATTCATGAAATCTCTTTTTTTTGTTTCTTCAAATCTGTACTCAATCGAAGGCCCAAACATCATCCTTTATCTATAACAATTACACCCTCATTCCACTCTAGATGCTATTAGTCTTAGATTCCTTTGAGTTCATTCAGGCTATACTGAACTTTCTATGACTTAGAGAAACCATTAGCTCTCTTGTTTTCATGGGCTTAATCTCGAGGACTTATCCATTCTCGTCACCTTCTTACTCGCCTTTTCTCATCCTTACTCCTACCATAACACCTCATCGCTTTACTATACTTTAGCTTGCGTGACGTATTTATTTATACTATTCGCAAACTTCCTTCAACTTGCTTGCACCATAGATTCCCTTATATTATTCTTGAACATCAAGCGAGACATCACTTCATCTCTAACTCTTCTTTACTCTGTTGGCCAGATATCTTGGTACCTAGAAACCATAGGCTAGAAGATATGCTCGCTATTATTCCTGGATACTGAATCCCTGCACTTCAAGCCTTCAATCCGAAGTATGAATTGTTCACTAACTTTTGCATTTGAGTCTCTCGTAAGTTGTTCACCTTTACCTTTCTTAACTTAAAATCTTGCATCGTATCTTCTATCTCTTTCAGGACCTCCCTTCCACATAGGTATAATTCACGTCCACAACTTGAAGCTCAATTATAATACTTGCACCTCTAGGGCATAAACAATTCGGTGGGAGCTTTATAATGACTTCTTGTGAGGCTGGCACTTCTTCTAACTGGCTTTATTGTAGAGCTATTATAGAATATGGCTAATGTACTATCTCTCTTGTACCTCTGATATCTAAGACTAATCCTGCAATGTTCTCAATCATGAGGTCTATAATTTTCTAGGTCCAATAATTAAACTCCTGATCTACTTGGGTGATTTAATTCCTTAGTTTCCTCTTTCCTCTGATCAACCTTTATGTAGGCGTAAGCAATCTTTCGATCTAGGCTTATGGTGTTAGTTATTTTGTTATCCCTTCAAGGACGCTATGGAATATCCATTATTCAATTAATCTTCTAACAATTCGATCCTTTGTCTATGACCTCGGCTCAATTCTTTCATTTAACTTATACCATAATCTTCTACGACTGTATGATTGTCAACATATATGATGCATGGGTAATACTCCAAACTCTTAAGTTCATTCCTAACTCTCGATCATTGATCGAATAATTCCTTTCATTCTTCTCATCTTTCTTTAAACGTAAGCTACTGCTTTTCCTGGACATTCTACCCCCTTATTGCGTGCATACTTAGCTTATCTTAGTTCCCACACATGCCGGAGTTTTTGTGCAACTCATATGATCTCGAGTATTACTTTAGATTTTACTTCCCGCTCATTAGCCATGGTAGGTGCCACTTTCTTTGGAGCACTTATAATGTTGTTGTGAAACTGTTGTTATAAGACTATTTCCTCCTTAGGTTACTAAGCTTAGGTTGAAGTCTTCTTCCTTACTTCGTTAGCTAGTCTTTCATTGTTGTATTTAGGAAGGATCCTCTGAGTCTTGTAAAGCTGTAAGCTTATTACATTGTATATTCGACGGACCTTTTGATGCCCTTTCTTTCCTATAATTATACGTAGTTGCTTACTTCTACGCCCTTGTTCTTGTATGGTTGTTCTAAACTGATATTTTGGTTGTCTTCCACTGGCACTCTCATTTCCATAATACTCACATGATACCTTTAACTACTCCAACTCCTATCTGAATATTTCTCAAGTATTACAATGACATTACTGCGAGGCTGAATTCACTATACTGGGTTTTGCTATATTTATCTTGCAGGACCTGCTGATTTGTCTGTAACCCTTTGACTAGCCAAAAGCTCTTCCTGAATCAACTATTAAGTACTCATTGGCCCATTCTCATATCAATACTTCGCGTAATCTTTCCTAGTTATTTCCTTGGTCTTAACTAACATATTCGCGCTCTTAATTTTATTAATGGCACCCCAGGCCGGAACCCTTACTTCCTCTCTTTGATTTCGTGCTTGCATAATGTTCTAGAATCGTAGCATATTTGTAGGATTTGGATAAGTGCAATCTCATTTTTATTGAATACTTCCTTTACCATTTCATAATTACTAGAATCACCTAATTCTGACTTAACACCACATTACTCCATATCCCCTCCTTAGGAGAGTACTGAGATTTAGAGTTACGACAATTTACCTATAGATATTTTACCTCTTCATCTTTGGCATCTTTTTGCATCATTGATGACCCTTACTCGCCTTGTGGTAATCCTTCTGTATCAAGGATAACAAAATTCCTTACTCGCGAGGGTAACACTTAGTGTAACTGGGCACATGCAGTCCCTTAAGCTTAATTTTGCTCACATTGCTTGCTTTAAGGAAGCGTCTTCCTGAATGATCATTCTCTAAATTTCTCACTAATCTTCTTCTGTGGTCCATTCTATTATCACTGAAATGCAATCTGAAATTCTCATGATGATTATCAGATCACTCAGACCTTAATTCATGTTTAGTTTGTCTTGTTCGCCAGCCCATACTGATTTCGATTACTTTAGGGTCTAACTTTTCTTTCTGGTAATCACGTTAGAGTCATGCTTATCTTTCAAAATGAGGATATGACTTCATGGCCTATACTCTTTTATTATCTCGAGGCCTATCACCTCTCGGGTCTTCCTTCACCTGACTGTAGGCTCTGTAATAATGTCATCATTTTTTTTAATCTTCCGTTGTCATCCATGTATCACATTTTACTCATAATGCTTCCTCACTTCTCTTCTTATTTCTTTTCTAATATTTCTGTGTATCACTTTCTTCTTAAGACTTCAACAAGACATTCTTTTGCTTTTAGCTCCCCTTGCTTTATTCATTGGCTCTTCAGGTTGCCTAACATTCTCGCTCTACTAGGGACGGGATCCACACTAAGATAATATTTATCCCTTCAAGGCTTCTAGTGCGTATTTTTATAGTACTCATAGCTAGTTATACTATTTTAGAGTGCACCATATGGGTGTCCCATAAGGAGATTGTCACGACCCAATTCCCAAACTCGGTCGTGATGGCGCCTCTCGTGAAGACAAGGCCAGCCAACAGAACAACAATGCCTTATTTAACAATTAATAACTATAAATGAACAAATAATACGACTTATTAGCATTAATAACTTATATTTATCACTCAGCACAACCCCGACCGGGGTGTCACAAGTAACGAGCATCTAAGGAATAGGAACACTACTATAGGGCCAATAATTTATATATACAAGATAAAAATCGAAATTCAAAGATGAAGTGCGGTGCCGCGAACGCTGGCGGTCACCTTGCTCACTACTATAGCAAGGCCTTGGGTCCGTTAATAACCCACTACTGGGTGAGAAATACCTGCAACTGCACGCGAGGTGCAGGGAGTAAAGTGAGTACTTCCAACTCAGTGGTAATAAGAGTAAATAATAACTGAGCGGTAAGAAATCACGTAAAAATACTCCATCATGCTATATATTACAGTACAACCTTTTAATCAAAGTAGTAAAACCGTGAAAATCCTTTAGAAATATCTAGCTCAGTTTAAAAATCTCTTTTGAAAATATCTTTTTCCAATAGTTAAGCAAATGAATACGAAAACACGTAGTGCAAGTTAGCACAAAAGCCAGCCCCTCGGGCACAAACAAGTATGCAAAAATGAGCTCATAAAACTCGCCCCTCAGGCAATATTCTTGTTCCTGGTCAGCCATTGTTACCTGACCCGTTTACATCATACAGTGTCACTGTTACCACTGTCTAAGATTTATCCTCTTTAAGAGTGATCAGACAATATCAGAACAGCAAATAAACATCTCAATAAATAACACAAACAATGAATAGTAAACAAATGTATGAATGCAAAGCAATGCATATGACGGTACACTCCGGTACCCACTGCGGCGTGCAGTCCGATTCATTTAACATCGACGGCGCTCACTGGGGCTGTGTACAGACTCCGGAGGGGCTCCTTCAGCCCAAGCACTATAAGCAAGCCATCATGTGGCATCAACCAGGTCCTCGGCGTCAATATCAATACAGTACCACTGCGACGCGCAACCCGATCTTGCGCCCACTGGGGTGTGTACAGACTCTGGAAGGGCTCCTACAGCCCAAGCGCAATATTAGCCATGTCTTGGCTTCAAACAAGCTCTTGGCATCAATATCAATATATCATCGCTGCGGCGTGCAGCCCGAGCCATCCATATATTCAGAAATCACTATAACACTGCTGCGGCGCGCAGCCCGATCCATGCTCAGTCCAGAAATGCACATAAGCCACTTGGGCAATATTAACATGATGGTCCTCAGCTCAAAACGTCAATAACATATTGTTTAAGTTTTCAAAACTTAGAAGTATGGCTGAGTTTG